>ATSW01012280.1:0-10642 GCA_000444245.1 Botryllus schlosseri | reverse complement strand
ATATTTGGGTCGAATGTACCTTTTATTCTGGACCTCCAATTGAGCGGTTCCTTCAAAATCCTTGTCAGATAACCAACTTTCTTCACACAATGTTGATGCCTTCTGGTGTCAGAGATCATTGTCAGAATGGAGAGGTCATTGCGAAAATTGCCTGTAATCAATATTGCAGAATATGAAAACAGATATTTCCACATCTTGCATATAACGGAAATCGGTTACAGTTCATAATAGCTGATGAGAGATAATATGGCATTATTTTCGTAATTGCCAGGGCAAGAAACAAAATACAATCCTAAACTGATTTCACTATGGCGTTTTTACTCACATTATCAAAATACATATGCATACTGAGTATATATCCAATCAATCATTAGCATAAAAAATACACCCAATTAAAATATTCACCGAAAACCGCAACACTAATCCAGAGCGATTTCATGTACATTTTTTCCAGCAGGTCGCAGCTGGATGCTACGTATCAAGTCTGAAATTATCGGCCATTTCTTATAGAATATGGGAATTTCAGAGAAATGAAGCATATATCAGTAAAGAATTTCAGTTCATTTTTCAAAATTCAAAAATCATGACATTCTACGGAGTGAACCAAGCAACTATGGTGTCGTCGGTAGGGCTGGGCACAATGATTCGAGTACTCGAATCTGAATCAAGTAATTATTTTAATGATTCGAGTCGAGTAGCAAAAGACAATTTTTTCGAGTAATGAAATTATACGCTCCTCGCTACTGTAAGTTATTTTATCAACGAGAATTATGGCTTGGATGCTATTTCCACCGTGGGAGACTTGAAACTTTGATTGGGCGTATCGCAGCATACGAAACACATAATATAAAGCTACGACGGTTACTGGAAAAACATTTCTGAAGTCATGATCCTCCCACAACATTGTCACAAATTGCAATGAAATCGGTAGTGTTGAGGAAATACCAAAAGCATCTTTAATGTGCTGAATAACAGGCATTATATTCTTTGTGGTGGCACAGAAGGTACATATTTGAACTTTGAAATATTACATTTTGTTGTGACGTCATAATGAGTGATACTCGAATACTCGACTCGAAGCATAATACGCGATTCAGAATCGAATCACTCAGGTACTCGATTTTGCCCAGCCCTAGTCGTCGGAAGCTAATTACGCGTTCTAACAAATTGTACCTGTGTGAAAGGTGACCATTAACCACTTTTAAACTGAAAGCCCTTATGTTACAGCCGCTGCATCATGAATAGGGTGATTATTTTTTGACATTGCAAAAAATAGTCAAAATTAGCCGGAAAGCCGAAATAGCCGGACCAATATCGAATTTTTCTGCTTATACCGATATCAAGCACCTTCACAGATACCGGTAACGGATATTCAATGGATATGACATCTAACATTATTTTCAAAAACTGGAGCCTTTATTTTGACTGTATTACAGCCATTGCTATGATTGGACATGAAATTACTGCTGGTACTTTTACTTCTGACGGCCGATAATGATTGTTCTTTTAAAGTGTGATTTCGACACGATATTCTCCCGGGCTCTAGTTAAAACATCTCACTAACTTGCATGAGGACTTTGTCCATTGTTTGCTGATTATTGTAGCATTAACGCTACTTACTATGGCCACGGATTCACGCTGTTCGGCCTACATACAGTAAGTAGAATTTGAATTATTCTAAGTTTGCCATTCTCAAGCTTTTAAGAATGAACTCTGATTTGATATAAACTGAGTTTTATCAAATTACTGGGTTTTCCCGAATTCGTGAATTCTAATTCTAATCTAATTTAGACAAACCTGTGTACTTTGTGTAGTCCTAATTTCAAAAAGCTGAAAATTTTCCAGTTGGCCAAGTCTGCTTGACGATAGCGAGCGGTATCTCAAACTACAATATCTGAAGTTTGTTTTTGATTTAACTCATTGCATGCCAATTAGAATCATATTCAAATCACAAATACAAGTTTATACAAAACTCGCTTCAAGCCGCCAACCCTTTATTAAATCAATTCAATTTTCAACTCAAATCAAAGTCGAGTAAATCAATAATACTCATCACAAGGGCCGTTTTTATATGACCTGAAAAAATCAATAATATGACTTTATTTTTTGGAAAATATGACTTTATGGTGTATTTTTACATGCGAGCAACGTCACTCACAGAACTAAAGAGTAAAACATATGCAGCATAACAGTAATACACATTCATTTTTATTTTAAACCACTGTTGTAGTACAGTTTCATGTAGTGTGGAGTGTTAGAGTCTTCGAAGTTATGATTTGGACGTAAAATGACTTTAGTGAGGAAAATGAGCGCTCTACATACGCTGATGTGGGTTGACACTTCTGCAGTTTTGCATAAAGCGCTGGTGAAATGTCTTGTCTTTGAAGCTCCATAATTTGTTGCACATCGTTTTTGTCCAATCGCTTAATGTAATTTCTGAGCTTAAGCGGATCTTTTCCGAAATCAAGGGCATTTAGATTAGCATGGGCCTCTTTGATGGTGTACGTACAACTTTCCATTTCCAGTATTAAGTTTGAAATATTGTTATAGTGGAGGCATATTTTTGTTAAGTGACTAGTAAACTTTGGATCATTGTTTGAATTTTTGACGCTCTTTACAATAACTCCTTCACCGTCCTATGCAGGGGCGTAGACAGGGGGGTAGAATTGAATAACGTTCTACCCCCTTCCAGGCTCGATTCTATCCCGAAAATCCCAAGTCAATGCTACTGCTATAACAACATTTCTTCACGTTATCGCCTAATTTCAATTTGCTGCGCGCGACGCCGATGCTGATTACATGCCTTTTTCTCGTCGATCTCTCGTCTATGGAAGCGCGTCTATGCAAGCGTGAAAGGGGCATTGTTACATTTTTCTCTTGGCGAGGGTTAGCGATCAGCTTAATGCCTTTATTTTGAACGCAGTCGTCGAGCAATAATAATATTTGTCGCGTCGTTCACGCGTTGTTTTCTCATCAACAGTTCATTGTAAACGATAACGAACATTAATAACATGAAAATAACAACTTATACCTGAATGAAATCATGTTTTAAACCAATCGCATCTGATTCATGCTTTGCCGAACTCAAGCCTGTTCCCCAAAACAGCGTGAAGACACATCGATTCGCATTTTATTTTTGACGCCATTGTTGTGCATTGTCTTGACCTCAATGACCATCTATACGTCATACTAGATTATGCCTTTCGTGATCGGTATCCCACCGGGACGCATTCAGCCTTCAATAGCCGCGCCGAAACTTGTTTGAGATTCCCTCGCTTTGCGAATAAGTCATTATTCACACGCCGGTACAATTAGTATATGCGCCATGTTCGAAATGAATGGAATTAAAATGCCGAGAAGACGTTACTCTTACACGCGGATTGAATCGTGTCAAAATTCATGAAGATATAACAGATACTGCGCTGTACAGATTGTTCGTCGTGAAATGTTGTTCTGGTATTGTTTCAAGGTCGATTACTTATTTGAATACAAATAAGATCTCCTGCACTGTCACGGGATGAGCGCGTGCGCATCGTAACATGATTCCCGTGCAAGTTGTTGATTGCTAACCCGATCCCCGTTCAAGTTGTTGATTGCTAACACGATCCGATCCCCGTGCAAGCTGTTGATTGCTAACTCGCTTTAAGTAATTAGATCCGCCAATTAGTTACGCTTTCAAAAGCGTACGGAATACAGAAGTCGCTATCGCTAAAGGTATGACGCATAGAGGCTCATTCTGCCCCCTTATTCAGTTCTACCCCCTTTTTATCTCGGCTGGCTACGCCCCTGGTCCTATGCATTGAGTATTTCTTTAACTTCTGGATGTCTCTCGGCATCATATTGAGCAGCATTCAACCAGATACCCCAATGAGTAACTGCCTTACTTTCTTGGTGCTCAATTGCTTCACCGCTTAAATTGGTATTTTTTATTCAAAGGATACAACGATATGACTATATAACTTAAAATGCCGATTTATGACCTAACATGGAAAATATGACTTTATAACTTTCTCAATATACCTCATAGAGATGCGGTTTTTGCGTTAAAACTGATTTCACGACTTAGTGATGCATAGAAAAAAAAATGACTTTAATGACTTTAAATGGCTCTATCTTTCACCTTCAGAAGAGCTGAATTTTTCAGCCAAATAGGCAGAAAGATGAAGGCTCACCTTCAAGCTGTCATTTGATAGAGACAACAATGGCAATCCGTATGGGATGTCACGGCCTTCGTAATCTTCCTCATCATGACCATATTCTTCCGAGTCAATGCAGTCATTGACCTAAACATAAAATCACAAGTGAAGGCACATATCGAAGAAAAAGGTTTGCATTTATGTGGAGCTGGCTCAAGAAATTCACTGAGTAGCTATTATGGAATCTCGAAAAACTAGATATTGATCAGCTAATAACTGGGCCATTTTTTGACATGTCCAAAACCAGTCAAAATTAGGTCAAAACAAAGTCAAAATTTTTCTACAACCTGCATTTCGTTTGTATCGTAGATTTTGCACTGTCGGGGAACTTACCATTTGACATTTTACAGCTACTTTATAGGCCTACCGTTGTAGACAGGCCATTGTTGTCTGCTAATTGTAAATCATAAACATTCAAATAAAACAAATAGGTTGAGATGGTGTTATGCTAAACGTACCGCAATATCCTAACTGAAGCAAGACTGCATGGGCATTGCATGATTCTTATATCAAGAAGCGCAATATAAAAAATCGTGATGTAGACACCATTGTCTGAATGAAGCAACACGGTTTGTCACCTGCAGTGTACGCAGTACGCACGCACAGCATCAGTACTTAGTAAGGACAGACACTTTCTACCCGAGAATGTAGGAAAGTATCTTTCATTGTACCACAACAGATTTTAATTATTTCTACCATAATACGTGATGTAACTACTGGAATTCTTCATAAGGCCAGATTTCGTTAAAATCAAGTTTTTTCATGAAAAAATTTGTCAGTTTTTGAGTTAAAAAAGTTTTTTTCAGGCCGAACTACTTCGTAACGACAGACAATTTGGACCAGAAATGAAGATAAGTAGTACAATTCCAACATTATGTGGGAAAACACCTAATTTGCACGCGTTAGGTCAAAATTTGGTCAAAATCAAGTTTTTTAAGGTAAAAAAAAATCAAACTTTTGATTTTTTAGGTCGAAATCTTCCGTTTTTAAGGTAAAAAAATTGCCCTATTGATAATCACGGTATCGCAGGTCATAATCATTTCCCAGCGAACAATGCTGAATACGGCTCTTACATTTGTGTAGCGAAGGCTAGCAAGAAGTAACTGCAGAGTAGGCCAAGAAAATGCCGTCGAGCGATAATTGCAAGAAAAGAAGCTATGAACAGGAAAATGTAACTTTTAGAACAGAATGGGAGGAAGAGGTTGAATTCACTGATAGATTTACTGTGTAATAAGATTACCGAGCTGAGACCGGCACGTTCATGAAGCGGGTCTGTCCACCCCTGATATATATAGTAATGAGTGACCAATCTGACCATGGGATTATGGACGAGGCACTATATAGCCCGTATGGTGGATGGATAGACGGAGAGTAGTTTAAATGTAGAGCATGTTGATTATCTCATACTATATTTTCTTTCGCAATAGGTTGTATGATTAGACATTCCAAATTACTGAATTAAGTACCGTATACTACGAAACAGACGGCGTTTCACTTTTATCTCGGTGATATGTGATGTTATAAACACAAAACATACATTCGCCCGAATTGCTGACAAAATAGATCCCTTTGGTAGAATACTCCACATTACATAATATGGTCAGAGTTGTGATTACCCGCAGAAGTAAAACATGGGTTTATTTTAAGTCGGCTGTCCTGCCGTAGAAAATCCAGATGTTAGCGCGATAACCGCTGATTAACTCCTTAAAAATAGACAACAATAACTTCCACTTCGGCGAGTTATTGCTGGAACCGTATGTTGTTTGCGAATTATGCGGTGTTTTCGGCTGATTTCAGCGGCCAGCGTGCTTCCGCTGTTTGCCTTGGATTGGCGGAAATCTGAAGTGCCAGGCAGTTGTTATGAAGTTAAATCCGGGTAAACAACATTTGTACGTCCTACGTCTTGGAATGCAAGCACACAAATCTTCACCCAATGTCTATCAGTGTGTACAATCGTAAAAAAAAAATTCGGAATCGACTTTCTTTTGTACTGCTCACTGGGTAGCCTTCGATATTGTACCCGCTAGATCTGGCGATGACTATATGGGCTAATAGTTACGATAATGCCCCATGCATTGGTTTTAAATAGTCTCTACATTGTACAATGTAGGCTACTCTTTTTCAACTCTGCTCTATCCAGGTTAAGGCGTTAAGCGAATGGTGTGGATTTGGTTCGAGACAACCGGGGCCCACGTGGTCAGTAATGAAGTACTTCTACTTTTCGAGGAACTCGTAGTAGGTTTCCCATTCTTGCATTATTTACTCAGTTGGTTATGATTTTATAATACTTCTATGTCTTCTTAACAGTTTTCAGTTTTTTAGACAAAACCATATGCGTAGAATGCATAGTTTGTTGCTTAAGTGAGAATCGTTACTTGTACTAAAGTATATATTCAAGCCATTTCTACTTCTACTTGAGTCTCGAAGACTACTACTTTGACCACCACTGTTTATTTCCTATTGAAGGCTTGTTGTTAATTTGTGGTATTCATGGTGTTTATCGACTACAATGGTTACTTACACCAGGCCGATATTCCTTAGTTTTGATTCCGTAACTGCAGACTTGTAGCACGGCCCACTTCTAGGCTTTTTGTAAGACACTACTTATTGAAGGCTTATTGGGTAAATTGTTGTCACCTTCGGGCTACCTGTACTGCCGCTAGATGACGGCCGAGTGTCTTATTGTGTGTAGATCTAGATATCATATTCTTTCAAGTTCATCTGGTCAGACAGCCGTGACCCTACCGTTTCGTTTCCGACTGCGGGGCCGCGTGGCTATTTGACGTCCCAACTATATTGGCTACCAGTGAAAACATAGTGTTCAATAAAAAATTGCAATTGTTGTTGTTTGCGGTATTCATGGTGTTTGTCGACTACAATGGTCATTTACACCGGGCCAATTTTCTTTATTTTTGATTCCATAGCTGCCGACTTATAGGACGGCCCACTTCCAGGCTTTTTTAAAGACACCGCTTGCACGGTTGATATAGCGAGGAGAAGCTTTGATAAACCTCAGGCAGGGAAAAATTGCAAATTTTAGTTCTAAGTTGACACGAATTCCGCGATATATTTGTGCATGTCTAGTGGCGATTTTAACTTTTGAAAATTTTCTATGGCTTCGCATTTTTTATAAGATATAAATTCTGATACTCGGAGTAAAGTCTCTAAGAGGCCATAATATTGCATTATACTGTATTTATGCAACGATTTGAGAATTTAAACATAAAGCTCTTTGAGATTTAACATTAGTAAAACACTTAGCCATATTTTTGTGAGTAACCGGCATATATTCCGTACTTTAACTCGCCAACCATGCACACGTACAGAATGAAACTACTGTCCAACAGACACGGTGCATCCTGTCGAGTCGCTCCTTTTGCACAGGTTTCCTCGCCCACAACACCAATCCAGCTGTCACGTATAGCGGTCAAATACTGCTGTTCCAGCGCGGTACTGCAGCAAGTTGACGAGAATTTACAAGGGACGATAGCACAGATTCACGTTCCTCTGGAATTGTGCTGTTAACGAGATTGTTGCGACTTTTTTTTTTACTAGGAATCCGACTGAATTCACGTCTCGGCGTTTCCTGCAGCCACGTCCCATGCCCGTTACGAGCGCGGCTAGCTTATTATGTATATTTCGCGTCCGTATACCGTCGGCACGCGCTACAGTATGGTGTAATTTGATTCGGAACGGCGCCTGTTGTGTCATACGCTAGACGTTTATTCAGCAACTGAAGGGAAGTCGCTAGTGGCCTGTTACAACAAATGGTCATTTTCGATGAGCGAGACGACGAGGCTAGCTCTCAGCAGGCAATAGCCGTGTAACTCTGCGTTCATACGTTTCAGGGACTGTAGTTTTTGTGTAAAATGTGTACGCCTGGAATGACTTGTTCTTGAACTTCACCACGCTTCATTACGCGCTTCTTTTTCTCGGCTGCACGTTTCTTTTCTCGCCCGCCGTCCACTAAAAACAACAAACAGAAAAATGGTGCGGACGTGCGGTCATTGGTAAGAGCTGCGGAGTGAGTCTGCTAAAGAGAAGCCGCCGAGAGGCTCGGGATATAACCTCGAGGGAAACTTTCCGCCGATGTTTTATTGTTAAAATACTGATATCGCGAGACAGTGGCTTGGCGAGCGTAGGCGGAAAAGTTGCAAGCGTACGGCTGGTCTCAGAAGCCGAGTACAAATGACCACTGCGAACCTATGCTGCGGTCATAATGTCTCGACGGAAGCAAGGAAAACCACAGCAGCTCAGAAACGGTAAGCATTATATATCTTCACCTATAGATTCGTGTTGTGACGGAATAATGATCGTAGTAGTTACAATAATGAAGTATCAACTCTGCTAACCTGCAATGTCAACATCGCATTTCAATGGCTTTTCTGTATAGCTGCTTCTCGTAGTCGATATTATAAGCCGTCCATACAACGTTGCTATCGTCGGGCGATTCCGTCTCGGCCGGAGTTTATTTTTAGACGACGCGCGTTCCGCGCACATACAAACGTCTAGCCTCGAAGGCCTTGACACTGGACAGGCGGTAGTAAATTCGTATAGGTATTTTCGGTAAATCCTCAATAATGTGCGGTTGAGGGTATTCGTATGAATCATCGCGCCGTTGTCGGCCAAGTGTAGCGTGTATAATACTATGGCATTAGTCAGTTTGATCACGCCGTTCGATGTTGTTGTTGTACGGACCGTTCCAAACTTGGTCTTCCGATGTGAACCGACACAGTTTGAAATCCCGTGGCATTTTGTGCACGTATGAACTAGTTTCAAGCAGAATGAACTTTATTTAACGAAAATATAGCTTACATGGTTTGAAAATTGACTTTTATCTACTCATTTAAGATCTGCGTAGTTAAGGTATTGTATTTTCTAGCGGATCCCCGCAATAGGAGCTGCATTATGTGCAAATATTTCATAGATTCTTGACCATGTGTTGTAGTGCCCAGGCTAAAACGAATAATTTATTATGTGTACGTCAAAATTCATTGCTATCCGGTCATGGTCTGTGTTGACGACTCCCATGAATTGCATAGCTTTATTGCCTCGATAAACATGATTTGAACAATATGTTCATTTTATATTGAAGTACTGTACTTCCAAGAGGCTCTCCAGACATTTATTTGCGGATGCTTTTCATTCTGGAGAATAAACGTTTTATGCAACAGTTTATAGTAGCCAACAAGCTGCTGGATGGTGATTTACCTTTGCCATGCAACATACGGCCGTTTCCGTACAGCGTAACGTTGCGTCTGGATGCATTGCATTTATTGTCATTACGCTTTCCTTCGGCCTATTGTGTTTTGATCGTAACGTGAATTACGCGCACACCGGCGGTCTACTAAAAGCCGTACATGAGTCAGCTCATACCCAGACGGCGCATTCATAATTGCTTCTATTTCGCTTATCATCAAGTGTAGCTTATGACCACAGCGCCATCGTATTACACTATACCCCACACCGGTACAGATTACTTACTATGCGTATGCCGTTGCGTATGCCGTTATAGGGATATGTTACCATTGCAATAATAAATAACAAATGACACTATTTACGCGTTCTGCCGTTCTGTCATGTCTCGCGTGCCGAGATAATCGTTACCAGTACCGGTACAAACTTCACGCATATCCACGGCGTGCCATACCAGAAGACCATATCCTATACCGGGTCTGGTCCGAAGAACCGCATTTTATCTGTGTTAGCATTACGATCCGCATCATTCATACATATATACACGCGGACCTCTGATTATGGTAGTCAGGTTTTCGTGTAAATATCACCATCGGCGACTAGGCGTAACCAGGATCAAAAACTGGCAACGTTGGGAATTCAAGATTTTATGGACAAAAAACCAATAGTGTTTATTATCACGTAACCGACAGAAGTTCAGTTACAATGACCAAGTCTGAAATTAGTTTCAGGGGATTAGCATTAGGGGTCATTACATTCAACTAAGATGATGAACCCTTAAAATAGTCAGTTCAACAGCTATAGTACGTATATATTTCGTCAAGGGAGCTATATCTACCCTATACTTTCAAGATAGCGTAATGGTTAAACGTCCGGCTTCTTGATCGGTAGGTCGTGGGTTCGATCCCCGGCCTGGTCAAACCTAAGATCTGAGTAACACTGGTATCCATGACGTCCACGCTTGGCGCTCATGCATTACTAGGATAGCATGGAGGGGTGATGCAAGACTTAGAAAGCCGTAAAAAGACTATCTACATCTTCCTTGTCCAGCGGAATATGAAGAACATGCACTCATGGTATGCATATGCACAGTTCGTGTGTATGTATATCATGAGTCGGTGTATATGCCGCAAAAAATCAAGGACAAAAATAAACTACGTCCTTTCCTTTCCTTCAATTGTCAATGTCATTCCAGTACGACGTCACAATTGAATATTCATGATGTCATAGACTAAAAAACAATAAAAATA
>KE606054.1:282-13582 GCA_000444245.1 Botryllus schlosseri | reverse complement strand
TGGCAGTCTCAGGATAACCTAAATCAGTGGTTCCCAACGTGGGCGATATCGCCCATCAGGGGGCGATTTGGCGGTCTAGGGGGGCGAAAATAACGAAGGGGACGATAGGGGGGTGAAAACGGACGAAGGGGGCGATGGGGGGCGAAAACAACGAAGGGGGCGATAGGGGGGCGACGGCGCGTTGAATCGGCTATATTGGAGTCGGGAACGTAACTACCGCACCCCAAACCCCCCAATTGGGAGTGGGGGCCCGAAATCAAAAGAAGCCCAAATTTATTTCGTGAATTAACATGAATGATAGAGTAATTTTTTTAAAATTCAAGCGACTTTTTTTTAAAAGTTGTCGCGCTGCGCGCGATTTAATATATTCATGTATCGTAATGTTGGGGTCCCCGTCACCCAACAAAAATACGCATGATTTATGGAAATGGGAGACTTCGGCGTCGGCCATTACTGCGCCTCGGCGCACCAAGACATATGAAGTTGGAGGCCATGCATGCGACTCCGAGAAGTGTGCCAGAACGACCAGCAGCGAGAAGACCTTGGCCGAAAGGAATGCCGTTGTGCTGACCGAAAACTTCGATATATATACAATATACATATCTGTTTAATTGTCCATAGGCGCCTCAATGGCTGGCATCGAATGTTCCTGTCCTGGTGACCTTAGCCCTACAGGACAAATGCCATCCCGCAAGGAAAAAAATATTTGCCAGTAAAGAAATACCAATATGAAATCATGTGCGTCTTTTAGTTTGGTACGTTTTGACGATTTCCATATCTCCTGACATAGCAGATATAGGAGGTCACGAAATAGCATCATGTAAAGAAGTCAATGGGCCACAGACCAACGTTTTTTTCGGGGGGTGGGGGGCTGACGAAGTGCTTTTTTTCGGTTCCCAATATTTGGGGGGCGATGATCGGTGTGGAGCTTGAAAAGGGGGCGATGAGTCGAAAAAGGATGGGAACCACTGACCTAAATCATAAGAGGATCAATCAGGGACAAAATGAGGTGACTATGGCTATGAGAAGGTCAGATCGACGTATAAGATCGTAGTCCAGTAATCTCGAGCTCTGACTGGTATTTATAGATTAGAGTTTGAATGTGGACATTGTCATTGTAGCCTATATCGTTCCGCAGTTCTGGTCCGGCATACTTCATAGAACGATGATCTTTCAAGTGGATCACTCGTCGTTAGGTGCATAATGCTAGTATTTTTTTCTCGACAGATAAAGGACATTTGCATATAGGCGCAGCGCAGCAATCTGCGTTTCACCGTAGTGGAAAGAATATAGGTATGCCCAGGGTTTTGAAAAGCACATCTTTACATGATTCGCTATTGTGTCATTATAGAAAGTGACTATAGTCACTTTCTATAGTGTCATCGATGATATATGTTAAATGACTGGAAACTCCCGTTCAATGCGTCTGTATAGTCACCATCCAGCGGACTTATTACATATGAATGGGCCATCTGTACTCCGCAAAACTCACTCGAGCTAAGTTATTCACTCGATTGCATCCTGAGCTAGGTATATCACTAGTTTCGGTGAATTTTACGTAACCCCGTCACATTCTGGATTTGAGGTTCCAATCCCATCTCAGACCAACAGAGGTTTATGGACGCACGGCCAAGTTCACGTCTAAATCCACAATTGATACTACCTCAAATTTTTCAAACCGCCCATGAAAATTGCCAAGGATGAGAAATATAATGTTCATAACCTATTCGATAACTTCACAAATGAGTATTCTTCTGCCAGCATAACCAGTGACCTTATGGTGATCTACAAATGTTAACAACTTTTTTTTTTACTGAGATTCTCACTCTGCGTTATTCATCCTGTTGCATTCACACCGTGACCATGACTACCAACCAGTTCCCAACGATGTATCCTGTGATCAGGACCGTAACAGCACATCGTCCATTTCTATAAATCATGTTCATTTATTCTCAAAACTATCAAAACGACTCACCAGTGTTTTATTCACAAGATTTATTAAATATAGCACAATAAGTTTCCACTTTGTTTAGTGGCTACTGCCATTTGTAAACAATGCTTCATTATGAATATGCGTAACTCGAAATAAGTCTGTCAACTACGTGATTGAATAATTGCTTTGAACAATCTGTGATGAACAACTTCGTCACTCGTGCTGTTGTGTCAAACAGTCATCATTTCACAGTTGACAACACTTCATTTCGTATGTTACGTGCATTCGGATTGCGCAAAAATCGGAGTACGTATCAAGCAAAGTGTTGCAAGCTTCAAAAGTGCAATAGTCAGACAAGGAAGGTGGCAATCGTTGTATCGGATGACACACGGGTACTGCATAGCAGGTTCAATACGCATTGGTACAGCAAAGAACAACTAACAGTCAGGATCACAGATAGGAAAGGTATAGGATCAGCGAGGGACAACACATACCGGGGAGCATCAGTTTATGACGAAAGTATATACCTATGCAAATAGACGGAGAGAGAAATGCGAAGCTGCAACGAACTTTGACAGACACGTGATCTTTAACCTCATCCGCCTCCTGTTCTGCGAGGAGCAGGCCGATAACGAGCAGACGAGCTGGTTCCAGTTAATGGGTTGTAATCTGCCGCGAATTGAAAATATGAAATATCAAGTATTTGAAGAGATTCCTGGAGGTACAGAACTTCAATATACAATTGAATAATATATTGATATTAAAATAAACAGAATATTTTCGTATCGTCAGTAACTAGTAGAGAATTGGAAACAACATTGTATATCATAATTCAATTCTCTTCTTGTTGCTGACGATTACAGCTGACGAGTGTCAGCCGAAAATATCCTGGTTTAATGCAACAAGAATGTATTATTCAATTGCATACAGAAGTTCTGAAGGATGAATGGTCAAAGCAATTCATTGACAGAAAAAATACTCAACCATCATTACAACAAATTAACAATTGACAAGTCAGCGGAATTTTAATGCACCACAAAGCATTGATAAATCAGTCAAAATTAAAATGTGCCTTCAATCATAGGAGAACCTGCATAAAGCACTGGTTATAAAACTGTGCCCGCAATGTAACAAATTCCAATATATTTGTATTGTCGTACTACGTCCTTGGTATCTACAATCGTACAAGACTTCATTCAATTACGCACTACCACGCACCACTGTATGAAGTACATTCATCAGTTTATTATCAGTTTCCTTGCCGTACTACAAAACCATCAGTGGATAGAAATGAGGGATGGTTACACACATGAAAAATTTAACAAGACTATCATCGAAACAGATCGACCGCTGTCATCTCAAGATATTGTGACAAGTAGGCAATATACCAGTATTAAATCTAATCCCATATAGGAAGGGTTTCCATTCCAACCTATAAGCCATGACCCCCATGGGTCACGGGCCTTTTCCTGGTGGACCATGAAATAGCTTGAAAAGAATCATCATCTCCCAGTTTTATAACAAGCGAAATAAATTATATAAAATTTGACTCTTGAAGCTGCAAGAAGAGATTGAGCTTTGAGAAGGATAGTTTGACAACATTTTGGACATGCCATTGCTGTTGACTTTATCATGAACACAATTGCTGTGAACGTGGGTTTTCAACAATGTTACATCCGAAGACAAAGCAGTTTTGGTGACAGTGTCTCGGATATCCAATATAAAATACAACTGGCCATTTTTACCATGAGAACAAAATCAAGCTCGACCACGCCAAAATTTTAAAAGAGGGCTACTACGTAATAAAAGTTTGGGAACCCCTGCCGTGCAGACCATTTTCTTTTGAAAATATCGTAGCGAATGATACAATGGATCACTAGCAGAATGTTATATGCAATAAAAAATGAAAACTCACTGGAACGCAGTGGATTTACAGGAGGCTTTTTTTTAGTAGTGGAGTTTGCATTAGATGCGACAGCGTCCTCCTATAAATGTAAAAATCGGTATGTTAGTTGATCGATATATGCGTTTGTTTGAGGTATTCATGGTGTTTATCCACTACTATGGTCATGGTCATTAGTGTTGTTCATATTTGAAAAATTGTCAGGGAACTTCGATGCTTGTGAGGTTGTGACCCAAATGATGGTTTAGTACATAAAAACACTTTTATGAGCAATTTTGGTCATCTTCATCATGATCTTCTATCCTTGAAAAGCCCCCAAAGATCCACGGGGCAATTCTACTTACCACTCGATCTGTAGTGTTGGCCATGTTCCCGGTTCATAGCTTTTGTGACGTTATCAATCGAAAACGACCGTGTAGAGATGAGATATTGTAGTAGAATAGATATGTTTTCAAAATTGTATTTATATGCAGTCCTATAAAGGCCACATGCATCTCCCTTTTGCTCTGCACAGCCTGTCTATCATGTCCATGGGAATCATGCATTGGTTATAGGACTGCATTTAAATTCAACTTTGAAAACATATCTATTTTGTTGCAATATATCATCTCTACACGGCCTTTTTCAACTGATAACCTCACAAAAGCTATAAACCGGTGAGGCGGTGACATGGTCATGGTCAACACTACCGGGGGGCTTTTCGGGGATAGAATATCACAATGAAGATGACCAAAATTGGTCATGAAAGTGTTTTTATGTGCTAAACCGTCATTTGGGTCACAAGCATCGAAGTTTTCCGAAATTTTTTCAAATCTGAACAATGGTCACTTACACCAGGCCGATTTTCTTAACTTTAAGTCCGTGGCTACCGACTTGGTAGCACGGCTTACTTCTAGGCTTTTATAAGACACCGCTTTTACGGATGAGATGGCGAGGAGGAGCTTAGACAAACCTCCTACACTTAGATAGGAATTCTCGAGTCGGCCTTGGTCGGACTCGAACACTCAACCCATCGGTGTTGCAGCTGTAGATTATACCACTACGCTATCTCGCAAAACGATATATGCATGTTAGACTTGATAGTTTAATCACATTGCCTTTATGTAGTTGGCATTTGTATCCATGTCTAGGCCACGAAATTTTCCAATCACTCACCGGTCGGCCCAGCTTCCTTTGCGTCGCGTGCGATGATTGTCCATGTTTTAGAGCGTCATAATCTTCGATTCGTTCTCTTCTCTTTTTCTCTTCAAGCTGATGGTTATATATTACACACTCAGTGATGGGATATAGAACCGCAAATCTTGCCTTCATTTCACATTTCATCAAGTTACTCCGATGGGACACATTTGTAGAGAAATCTATCACATACTCAATGTTATATAACGAAGGCAGGCTTCTTTCAATCAGATTCAGATTAACTACTGCTTTTAAGAATCGTTTTCACAGTGTCAAATGGAACGGCACAAAGCATCTATTGGACCGCATGAAAGAAAAAGATGGATCTAATAATTTCAGTTGAGAGCTTCTGAAATGTAAACAAAGACGTATCACCTGTAGCTGTAGCCTACAATAGCCTGATATCAATTAGTAGTTTCTCGATGCTCCGTTACACTTTGTGTCTAATCTCAACCTAACGTGGTAGTTCAGTAGTTTGCTTCATACCTCTCGGCGTCTTTCTGCTTCTTTTTTCAATATCGCAGACGCTTTTTCTTGCATATTCTGTCTTGCTCTCTCCATAGCTTCGGCTCTACGAGCTATAATGTCAGGATCTGGAAAAGTTGGAAAAATCTTCTACTCAGCCACCACGTGTGTTGATTTGAACAAGGGATAACATCTAGTAGTAAGACAAGACACTGCTTATACTCACATAATTGGAGACAGTTTTAACAGTTAGAATGCCAGTAAACTACTTTCCCATTGAAATTATCATTGCAGGTTTAATTAGCATACAGTCACACCAATGTGTACATACACACACTGTACAATGTACACTATACATTGTACAGGCTTCTATGGCTTCCACTTTCAAATTACCGCAATGAGAAATTTTAGACACCATCCAACGCCACATTCAAACACGTATGAATATTGCGTTATAATCGCATATGAAGTAGCCTATAGCAAATTTCACATATTATGCTGGAAGTCATGGGCAGTAATACGGTAAAAAAGATCACAATTACCCCTGGTCAGGGTTCAATATGAGTAGGCCTATATTTTACAATTGTATATCAAAGCTGTGTACCTCCAACAAGCTCTTCTGATACCACAAAGTTGAGCAAATTATAATTAAGGTCATTGAGCGGGTCCCAATATCAGTTTCATCAAGAAGTCACCAGAAATTACAAAATTGCAAGACGCATGTTAGACTCTAACACACGATGGGTTGATGGCTGATGGCGATGAATTCATAATGTAACTGTGATACATGGTCTTTACTGTATGGCAGGAATGAAAAGTGCATAAAAAAACATGCGTATTGCGTACGCTTCCAAAATTTACCTAACAAACCATAGATGTAGAAAAACTATTTGATAACCTAGAAAAAGTAGTCATACTTCATTATTAGCCATCTCTATCAGTCAAAAGCTGATATTTCGGATTGATGAATCATATAATTTGAAAGGTAATATGGTATCTTCGAATGAACATATCAGTAGATTAAACAGAAAAATACATTTTAAACCGGCCGTAATCCTACTTTAGCGGACCATGTGAATGCCAATATATAATTCACAGATAGCATAGAAATTGGTAGTGCAATAGGCCTACATATTACCCACATTTTGTGATACGATTGTTGATATACAATGTTCTTTCCAATTCTCTACTAGTTGATGACGATTAACCCTGACGAGTGTCAGCCGAAAATATTCAGGTTCATTTCAATTTCAATATATTATGCAATTGAGTACAGTATACAGGTCACTGGAATGAAATTAACAATTCATCAAGAAGCTCTGGTATAGCGTAGCCTACTTACCAGTATTGATTGGGTCATGCTGTTCCTTTTTCTGCTCAATCCATTTCCGCACCTTCTTTTCAATATTGCTCCATACAATGATGGCTAAAATTACCACAAACAGCGAGGCCCATCCGTAAGAGGCAAGGTACGAGCATGCTAAAAAAAATTGAGAACAAGACAGAATTAAAATGCCAGATTTTGGATCATTGCAATTTTCATACCATTGGTATACGTATTCATCAAAAAATTTGGATTCTGATTGGTCATGATAGGGGTTTCAGTCCCTCCCTCCGGGACATATCCATCATCTTCCACCTCTACAGTAGCATCTTCATCTGCCATAGCAGAAGCTCAAGCAGCGTGATTTCTGATGTTCAAATTAATGTATGCTGAGTTTGAGAAAAACACACAATAGAAATTGCTAATAAAATGTATTCAAAATACATTTTCCAATTGGTTACATTCAATTTGCAGAAAAATTTCAGCACTGATGAAGAATGTGACTTATACAGTTTTGTCATTTAAAATAAACCAAACATGAAAAACACAGTATTAATGTCGGAGCAACAAATTAACTTTTGACTTATCACATATCGTCATGGTGTAATTAAAGTAGTTTATGTGAATTTTTCAAATTTTGAGATCCATCAATCGAAAATAAATTTTTCGAAATTTTTCTATTTCTTCCGGCCATAACTTGAACATGTTTATGTTTGTTACATTGTCTCAAATTTAATCATCGCCAAGATATCGCCTACAGAAAATGAAAACATGAAGTTGATTTTCTTAATTTTGAAATGGACATAAGCTACTCTGATTCAACAGCAAAGATAAACGGTAGTTGTACGAAATACACAATTTTCAAATGGGTTCATGAAACAAGTGCTCGGCCATATTCAAGAAATCCAACAAATGACAAATTGTTTGAACTGCAAATAGTGGAAAGTACACACAACCATTAAGCTTGAAATTGACACACTCAAGAATCCTGCACAGGGTAGATATGGATAATTAGCACTAGTGATATCAACCAATAACTGTGGGCATTTAGAAAACACACCGTATCTCTTCACAACAAATCATACGATTCATACCGCTACTGAATAGCTGACATGCTACAGACATTCATAGTGACAGTCAATTATCTTATGCTTATATAAAGCATAAATATTAGCACAATGAGTACCAGTATACTTGGACAGTTCTCTGTTGCCTGGTAAGGTATATACATCTTGGACAAGTCGACACCACGCCATACGGAGTACGGTAACCCCCTCAACCTTGGCAAAATACCACAGTAAAACCCGAATCAGTTATTCTCGATAGAGCTAGTGGTGAACCATCATTCTCAAGATCGAAGATGTCAGTTTTTCGATCTTTTTTACATCGTGAGCGTGCTGCGTTTCGTATTGCAGTCGAACCTGATCGTCGGTGACTGTAATAACTAGGTTCCCATTGCAATTGCGATATTTTATGTTGTATCGGACATTAGTAGGGTCGCTCTGATACAACCGTTCGGCGGCTTTACTGAATTCTTCAAAAGATTGAATTTTCGTCATCTTCGTCTCGCGTAGAGCTTCTTCTCGACAATTTCTTTTGCAAGACTTGAGTTACCAGAGATCATGCAGCGACACGTCATGTCCTCGCATTTAGAATTACTCCAAAACAAAATATTTACCCCTGTATCACGGTTCGCTGACTAGATATGCAGACCGAGAGGAAGAGAAATGAGATTGAACTGAAGTTGAACTTATGTTCACCCATTCGTTTCTTAGAAACACTTGCTATATAATATGAAAAAAATACACCTGGAAGGTGGATAGATTCATCGCTTTTTGTTATTGATAAGCATCATATCCAGTTGTAGTGAGAGGCGGTCCTGTTCCACTTAGTATTTCAAGTATATTTTGCGTACTCACCCTACCTCCTCAAGTGGCTATCATTTTAGACTACTTCTACTTCGACCTGGCAGTTTTCGTTTTTTAAGGAAAACTTGGCCTAGATTACATTTTACTGGCTTGTAAATCGGTACTTTCTGCTTCTACTTGAGTATCAATTTACGGCGTTACTATTCTACTTAAGTACCAACGCACGGTGACTAGCCTGCCTTCACCACCTCTGGTTGCAGTTCTATTTTACTTAGTTTATTTTCATTCAGTGTGCATTGCTCCTCTTTGCATCGCCAAGCCCAGGTTGGTGTTTGATCTCAAATACTACTTCAAGTCGTTCGACAGACCTTCCTATCTTTCCATCGTATCACAGTCTTGTGGTGTTTTGAAATTATGAAATTTTGATAATAAACTGAACTGAACTAAGTCAATTTGTGCATTGACCCGACTTGTAAGTCATATATGACTAAGACTTGGATGGCCATTTTAACTTCAAGAATAGTAAGTATGAGTTATTACCACATTATTGGTATTTTACGTCTATCAGCGGTACTTTAAAAACAGGGTCAGAATGTGACAAATGCTATGGATTCCATATCGTCCAATCATAGTTGTAAAGGTCGCTGAGCAGGACTCGAGGTCGAAATAATACTGGAACCAGTAACTTGAACTTGGACTCAAGTCCAGACTTGCTACTGCTGGAATGCACAATTAGAATTAGAACTATAACTACTCACTTTTTAAAAGTCGCAACTAGAACTGCTCAAAACGCCAGTATAGTTGACCGTCAACTACCAAAAACAAGTGTCACCGGCGCCCGCGGACTATATAATTTGGAGGAAATAAGTTCTTCAAAGCTCGGTATCACCGTATGTGATTTCTAAAAATCGATGGCGGAGAATTGATGGATCAAAAAATCACTTTCCTAGTAGTCATGAGAGAATGACCATGGAAATGACCTGACCAATACAAATATGCTGATATTACAGCGGTGGAACTGGAAATCGCGTCACCGGCCTTATATATTCACATAATCCTAAGTATATAGGCTACTTACTTAGCCTGCTTCGTTGCGCTGATCAACATCAAAACAAATGGGTTATTGATTGGTTATAATTGCTAGTCATTATTGAAAATAAGTTTTTCTCTCTGATTTAATTTCGGCAGGCCTATAAGTTGTTGCCGTCGCTTCATATTTGAGAAAATGTCACTATAATGGATGTGTGTTACCGCAGCAGTCAATTAATATATAGCGAAGATGTCGATACAAGCAGGGTTTACCAGATGCCATTCGCATCATTTACGAAGCCCCGCGCATCCCGTAATATTAGTGTTACCATACGTCCTCCGAGGACGCCCAAATGTCATCCTTTTTGAGATGTTGTCTTCTTTTTTGAGAATTTTGGTCAAATTGACTGTGAAATTGGAGTGAGATACCGTAAATCAGCACCGAACTAAAGTCAACCCCCTGTAAACGGAAAAAGGAAAAAAAACTGTGTTTTGGGCGCTGAGCGAGAAAGTTGACCTTTTTTTTAGTCAATCGACCACGAAGTGAGAAAAATTTACCATTTTCTCAAGATTTTTCTTCGGAATTCTGGGTTTGAAAATTTCGAAATAGTGTTCTTTTTTCCCGATTTAAAAATATGGTAACCCTACGCAATATGTATTCGATACCGTTTCGCCGGTTCGGTCCCTTTGAATTCACCGCGTCGAGGATGGCTGATACGCATGTCGCAGGCTGATCGTTGCCCGGGGAACATTACAATTCAACCAAGTCCTTTGCGGTGTGTTTATATAATTTAGCTCGGAAAATGCATATGTAGAATGCTCCCATTGAATAAAACATAAGTTAACCCACTAAAGCGGCCACCAACGTATCTGCGATAAATATGTTCTACATGTTTGTTTGGCAACAAATCTACCCGTGAGACACTTTCTCAGTTTGGAAGAGACGGAAAAGCTCGACAATAGTTATATTCAAATCAATTCAATTTAGTGCTAAAAATTTCATCATTCCAATACACCACAAGATTGCGATGCAATGAAAGATAGGAAGGTGTCGAAACGACTTGGAGTAGTCTTCGAAATGAGACACCCACTTTGGCCTAGGGCTAGTATAGGCGATGTAAACACGAGGCATGCACATTGCACCGCGGTGCACACTGAATGAAAGGTAAAAGAAGATAATATAAAAGGACATGTGACAAAAATGTGGCAGGTGTCGGAAGACGAGATCGATATGCCAGGTCGTGGCCCGGTAAGCTAGAGGGCTTAACTAGTATCCCTACCGGTCAAGATAAGTAACGGCGGCTGGTAAATTTCCAATCCAATCGCAATGAGTGGCTAAAATCCGAGTAGCGTTCGTGAGTCGCAAACAATCGACTTGCTGGTTAGGATTTGCACCATCCTGAGCTGTGGATCCTAACAAATACTGCTTAATTGCATATAACTCTATAAGCCAAGAATGTCTGTCATGTTTAGTCCATTTTCATACAAGGTTATCAGTATATGGTTGACTATGGATTTTACATCCAATAATACACTTGATACGAAATGAAAAACGATGACAAGAATGTAACGTACGAAATTAATTCGATGACTTTGAAAGAACCGGATGACAAAAACACGCTTCGGCGGTAATCAATAGATGTAAAGACATAGATCAGAAAATCCGATACGACGCCAGTTCGTTCATCGTTACTAACCGCACAACAGGACTATGGAAAATGATGCGAAAGTGCAGCATGCGTTATGGATATTGGAAGCTCTTGAAAGTATGAGAAGCAAGAAATTGATATGTGATTTCGAAATTAAAGTCGACGGCCAGGTGTTCTCTGTTCACAGGGCAGTAATAATGGCGTGTTCAATGTACTTCAAAGCTATGTTTTCGAGTCATATGCGAGAATCCAGAAGAGGTTATGTCGAAATGAAACACCTTAGCGTTGACGGCGTGGATGCATGCATACAATATATGTACACAGGAGAAATCTCAATAAATTCCGATAATGTCGCATCAGTAATTGAAGCGTCTCACTTCATGCAAATAGACGCGCTGACTGACACATGTCGTCATTATCTACGTCAACATCTGAATGCCAAAAATTGCCTGATGACTTTAAAGATATTTAAAATTTATGGCAACGAGAGCGATGTGAACGCGGCGGAGAAATGCATCGTAGACGAACTAGAAACGGTGATTTCGTCAGAGTTATTCCCGGAAATATCAGCACAGGACTTAACTGATTACCTGAAGGCCTCCAGAACTAATTCCGTAATTCATTGGAAAGCGATAACATCGTGGCTAACAGAAGACGACGACGAAAAGGTTGAATTCTTTACAGCAGCATTGCATTCTATACTCAAAATGAAAGGTATTCCACCCGATCTACTAATTAGCGCAGTGTGGTTCCATCCTCAGGTCGAGAAAAATGATGACTCCAAAGTTGCGGTTTTATTCACGCTAGCAAAACAAGCTAAAAACCATGACATGGATATAAGTGTCGAAAATGCTTTCATTCTGCAGGGAATCCTTCGAGATAGACCGCGCTCGAATTTTGGGGTCTTGAGAAGATGCGTAACCAAAGTATTAGCCAAGAAGTTTGACGAGATATTAGAAATGCAGCAGTTTTACGACATGAACGTCGAAAATCTATGCGACGTACTCGAGTATCATAACTTGCGTTGCGCGGACGAGACATACAAATGGGAAGCTATCCTGAAATGGGTGAAGCACGAAGAGCCGCGCGTTGAATATTTGCACATTTTAATGCACTGTATTGACTTCGACGAAATTCCTATTTCGTATCTCCACCAGAATATGCGAGGCGAATCTGTAGTCACCAAATCTCCAGAATGTCTCCAGATTCTGTACGATGCGCTCTACGCAAAATCTGCCCCGCGGGAATCCGCGATTATCATGATGGACAGTCAATCTGGGTCGTTGCATAGACTAGATTTGACAGGGGAAAATGAACACAACGAGCTTCCTGTAGCCGTCGCTGTGTCAGGCGCAAAAGTAATATCGGTTGGCAGAAAACTGCATATACTCTGCGACAATGTACTGTATAGGTTTTCGGGAAAGGCCAAATGGAAACGATTAGCCTCACTGAGCAGAACGTACGATTTTAACCAAATCGTGGCGGTCAAAAGCGATATATTTATATTTGACAACACAAATATGGCATGCTTCGAATTTGAAGCCGGAAAATGGAATGAAAAGCTCCCCGGTTGTGGTTACGGATATGGCTTCTGCGCTGCCGGCACCGAAGACGCGATTTACGTGTGTGGCGGCGGATACGGATGTCAAAAAGCAACCAGGTTTGACTTGAAATCGTCGAAATGGACAGATGTAGCGCCTATGAGAGAAAAACGAGCTCTAGCCGCAGCGTGTTATTTCCGAGACAAGCTTTACGTGATGGGCGGGTACGAAATACTCATCGAATCCACGAAATGGCGGCACAAAAACTCAGTCGAAATGTACGACTTATCAAGCAGAGCTTGGACTGCGATAGCGCACATGAAGAAGACGCGTTGTAATTTCACGGCCGCAGTTTGTGGGGACGTGCTATACGCTGTCGGGGGCGCCGCCGGAGGTAATGAGTCTCTGAAGG
>ATSW01012273.1:0-10564 GCA_000444245.1 Botryllus schlosseri | reverse complement strand
CACCCCAAACCCCCCAAATGGGGGGGGGGGGCGAGCTCAAAGGGGGCCCAAAATTATTTCGTGAATTAGCATAAATAATGAAGTATTTTTTGAAAATTTATACCAATTTTTCAAAATTTTTTCGCGCGAATTCAAGAAGCCATTTATCTTTATTATTGGGTATTAGGCCATTACCGCGCTACGATGCACCAAGACTTACAATCAAGTTTTAGGCAATATAACATGCGACTCCAAGAAGTGTGCCAGAACAATCGACAGCGAGAAAACCTTGGCCGAAAAGGTCTATGCCCTCATGCTGACCGAAGACTGCGTTCTATATATAAAATACACATACGTTTAATTGTACACAGGCGCCTAAATGACTGACGCCGAATGTTCCTGTCTTTGCAATCTGAACCTCACAAAACAAATACCATCCCGCTTGGAAAAAATTTATGCCAGTGAAGAAATACCAATTTGAAATCGTGTGCGTCTCTTAGTTTAGAAGCCTACGTTTGGGTGATTCTATATGTTTTGATATAGCAGACTGGAAGTTACGAAATAACATCATGTAACGAAGTCATATCAACGGGTCCGCCCGCCAGAAGATGTTTAATTATTATTTGCGGGCCATCCCGTTTTGAAGACACTTCACTCAGCTCTACCGGTAAATCTAATTACGTGAGTAGAGAGGACAATAAATTGATAGCATATATATATGCAATCGCCGATCTGATTGACCGATTTTATCATAAATTATCGAAAATTTTCGCGCTTTGCGCTGGCTCACAATACAGTACAGATGATTTCGTGACAAACGCGAACAACGTGATGGGGGGGGTCGTTTTATCACCCTATGGGAGCCCAAGACCCACGTTTTTGGGGGCCTGACGAGGTGCTGTTTCGTTCCTGCCAACGGGTATACGCTTGAAGATGTTTAATTATTAATGGAGTGGTCCTACCTTTTCCAACACACCTCACTCAGCTCTACCGGCAAATGTGATTACGTGAGCAGAGAGAAGATAAAAATTGATAACAATATAGGCAATTCCCGATCATACGGACCGATTCAATCATGAATTGTAGAAATTTTTCCGCGCTTCGCGCGCTTAGGCGACAAAATTTGCTTCACTCAACCAATTCCCGATGAATATGATAAATAGCGTTAAACAGTGTATCGCCGGAGGGGGGTATGGGGGGCTAAGCCCCCCAGAAGTTAGGTCTATAACCCTATGGGGGTCCAAGACCAAAGTTTTGGGGGGGCCTGACGAAGTGCTGTTACGGCCCTGCTTCTTATAAAACAGAAACATGTTGCGCTGCTCGCAACGTTTTAAAATACGTATTAAAACCCTTTAAATGCAATTTTCTTTGATTAGATTTACTATTACTTGACCATTGTCATTCTGATGAGGTTAACACGACATCGGTGTAGTGCATTGACCAGAACGCCAATTAAATGGATTATATACTAAAATAGCTGGTCCGTGGTAAAGAACATGAATATAGCTGTCAGTACACCATCCATTGTCGTATAATATTTATTGAACTCGAGGACATTTCGGGTGCCTCTTTCCAAGAGTTAACGGCACACTAAATCCCTACAATGGATGCTGCATTGAAAGAATGGATTATGTGACCACCGATCGAGAGCACGACTCACAAGAACAGTATGTCGATCGACTATCAAGTATGCTCGTTGACAATGTTCCCTCTTAGCTGCGCTCGTACGTAAATGCGCAGTGCTGACACGGTCTCTACGCACCGAAAATCTAAGTTGCGCCCAAAAAATCCGAAGTGATGACTTTTTTTGTCATTACGCACTATTGACCAAGGGTCTGCGCAGTGAGTTGGTGAGTGTGCGCAGACTCGTCGAACGTTAGAGGAATATTGCTCGTAGATCTGTGGCTTGACGCTAGTACGCCATCAATGTCAAGTTCACGCCGCTCGGCACATTAAAAACAAAATAAAATCATAAACTGCAGTATAGGCCATCGACACATGTGATAAGTATAAGGCACGAATTTTGGGCTTGTCCCACTGGTAACTATCAAGAAATACCATGGTGACAATACGCATAAACCTAATACAGATTGTCTTTACACCCAACTCGATTGCAATACGATGCCAGTGTGAGTGTTGCGATCCTGCTGAATAAGGGAATATATGATTGAAGATAGGATGAACATAGTTCGACAGGTACAATTTTATTCAGATATAATATACGAAAACAAACGGCACTACAAAACAAAATTCCTCCGTTACTGTATTTAAGCTTGATTAAAACCGGAACACGCTTTACATCACGGCGCGGGCAGTGATGGCAGTTAAAATGACAGCAAGCATTCTGCTGACGTAGGTAGTAGCTGCTCCGTTGCATCCATCTGAAACAATTGAGTATAGTGCGGGCCACTAGTGTGTGCTAACATAGGAAAGTTATGGATTCCCGAGATTTATTAGTTGCATACCAATGGTATTGGAAGCGTGCGTGTAACAACAAATTACATTAGCTATCATTTGAATTATTGGGAAACGGAAATCATGCCACAATCACTAACTTCGTTACGGGCGTGACTCAAGACAACACCTTGTATGTTTATTACAAACAGCAATTCTAAATCAAGGGTGTAGTTGCATCAGCAGTGAAAGCGCACAAATAACTTTATGTTTAATCTATTATAGAAACGAATGCATATATTTTTTTTTATTTGCATCTTCACCTCAAGACATATTCGCTATCATTCGTGTCTATCGGTAACGCGTTAGCTGATACGGTCGATCACCTTTCGGTTCATTGGCATATCCGTGGCGGTGGTGCAGAGATATACAATGCTACAAACTTTGTCACTTTCGGTCTGCCTCTACGTCATTTATTGCATCCGTCACAATTAAGATTGTGTCTGTTAAGGTTACACTGTCACGCAGTTACTGGTGCGCGCGCTCGACACGGTACTTCTACGGGAACTAAAGCCCATAGGAATTTTTATAAAAAAATATAAGACACAGACAGAAATATACACAGATAGTGTCAACATGTAGCGTCACTGACACTATGACTCAAATTACGATAAGATCGATCGCAAAATTATCCAATACCTATAGAACAGAGGCACGTTTCGGTCTGTACACCCACAACATTCAGTTGCTGACAACCGTTGCTTGAAGTGGAATCTCCTGAGCACGTCTTTGTGACAATTCCTGAAATTTACATATTTTTATTACCATAACACTTCTATGCATTCCCGCGATCCATATAAAAACAGTTTGAACGCAAAATTATTGTAGAACTATGACTTCATGTATAGTCGTGACTGCTTACCGGCTGCTGTTATCGTGGCACATTTGGTTGACAAGCTTGTGCAGTCTATGAGCTGGTAGCTAGGCGACACTCCAACGTAACATTTAATTCCAAACGCTGAAAGTAATAATCATTGCTGAGTCGGAATGGTCACACTTACAGATATACCAATAGCAATTGACACGCAATACCAATTTGACAAAACTCCGACTTCATACAGAGAAAATTTAACGAGACTTCTACCCCACGATTGATATAAAACAGGTGTGGGCAAACTGCGGCTCTTGCAGCCTTTGATTGCGGCCATTTAATGATTGCGCATGCGTTTCGCAATTTTACTAGAGGTTTAACCGGATTCAAATTTGATGCATTTTATCGTGTATAAACAATATGCGCGTTGTCTTCGTGATGTTTATTTTCCTTATAATTTACGCTAGACTTGTAAAATTTAGGGGAAGGTGGCTCTGCAGCTATTCCATTTGTATTGTAAAGGCTAGCATCCCTAGCAATATCTGCAGAGTTTGGCTAAAAATGTCGCCGATATTATCGAGCTGAAATCTTCCTTCCGCACTGCTAAGACCTGAGGTTCTCAACCGGGGATCCGCGAAGCATTTGAAGGGGTCCGCTAAACCCATCAATTTGGAAAATGGTTGATAACCTAATTTGCAATTCTTTGAATTAGGTAGTTCAGGAGGCAGTTTCGACAAAAACGTCGGAGTAGTGCAGGCAGGGTGTTTACAAAAAAAACTTTTCACCTGTGATATACACAACTATTTCGGAATAATACCTTAAAGATGAGCTGCTCGATAGAAATGACTACGCTGGACGTTATATGTTCTTTCAAAATATATTTCTCAATTTTGTTGCCGTGTATGTCACGATCATACCCAAATGTCTTGTCGAAAGCATTACGGATTATTATTACATTCACTATCAGTCTATCACCCAGTGATGGGATCAAGTCACTACCTTCGAGTCACGAGTCACTTCGAGTCATTGCACATTTTGACTCGAGTCAAGTCAAGTCAAGTCAATCGATTTTCGATGGTGAGTAAAGTCAAGTCACTCCATTTTTGGAGGTGACTCGAGTCAAGTCGAGTCAATTCAAGTCAAGTCACGAGTCAAGTCATAATTCACGTCAAGTTGCCTTGGGCACTGATTGAGTGGTTAGTGATTCTGAACCGATGAACGGATATAAAGGTAAATATATACGCAAGAAGGCTCCGTATCGCTCATATAAGCGTAGAACTGTTAAACCATAGTGTCCTATATGGTGTGGACACAAGAGAACCTCACGGCTCAGTGAAATTGGTCTACGTCACACTTTCCATTTGGCGAAAAGCAATTTGACGGTAATTTTTGACCGGCTTTCCGAGCATTAAATTTGATGAAATGGGTATCAATCGAAAGCCACCGCGGTACTGATTGCGAAAATATAAATCTGATTCTGTTCGTGACCCTGGAACCCCCAAAAATTAACCTCAAATGCTGCATTGCAACGAAGTTTGGTATTGTGACTCCACCATGCCGTTTAAGCAGCTCATGAGCAAGTGCGCACGAGAGTGAGAGTGTGAATGCTCAATCGGTTGCGCAGCAATGGCCAATACGCTTGCGATTCGCGCTGCTCCTAACCTGCTCCAAAACGGCATGGTTGCGTCATAATACCAAAATCAGTTACAATGCAACATTCAATGGTAATTTTTGGGGGTTCCAGGACCACGAGCAGGAAAAAAATTATGTTTTCGCAATCAGTACCGCGATAGCTTTCCATTTATATCCGTTTTACCCAATTTCGCACTCGGTAAGCCGGTCAAAAATTACCGTCAAATTACCTTTAGCCAAATCGAAAGTGTCACATAGACCAATTTCACTGAGCCGTGGGATTTGCTTGTGTCCATACCATATAGGAAACTATGGTTAAATAACGTAAGTAATTGCATAGCCTAGGTTTATAGTTACCACTTTACCATCCAAAATAGAGAATAGAGAATAGAGAAACGAATTGATAAGATGCAATACATTACCCATTCACAAATTGATACGATACAATTGTAGCCTGCGCCAATGGTCGAGAACTATATAGACCAGTGGTTCTCAACCTGGGAGGCGCACCCCCCTTGGGGGCGCGAAGAAGCGGTCAACTGGATTTTTTTCGCGCTCTGGGCGATTTACCTCCAATTCACACGTGTTTCTCTCTATATATACCCGAATTTCATATTTTTGAATTCTCTCATCAACAGTCATAACTTTCCATGCCATCAAACAATCTGTTGGGGTTGCTAGCATCCCGGTTGGATTTTGTGATATGACGATAAGGGGGACGCGAAAATTTTCACTATCATAGAGGGGAGCGTGTCTAAAAAAAGGTTGAAAACCACTGATATAGACTATATTCGAATTTAATTTCAATAAAACGGTAGGTTTGCTTGAGGTATGAACATAGAGAACAAAAAATACATTTTTCTATTTCATTCACGACAACGTAAGCCTTAATCTTCGATCACTGTTTTTGCGTTCAATTTATTTGATTGGTCGCTACCAAGGGCTACACCAGCGTCTCGCGAACAATGCGAACATATGCAAGATACAGCGATTTTTATCGATACTTGACGACTTGAAATTGACTCGTGAATTTTGTGCCGAGTCACGAGTCAATCCATATTTCTGATACGCCGAGTCAAGTCTAATCAAGTCATTTTAGAAAAGTGACTCCATTCAAATCAAGTCATATGAAAAAAGTGACTAGAGTCTGACTCAAGTCATTCCAACACTGCTATCACCTACATTTCTGGAAATGGATTAACGGCGCTATAGTTCATATCAAATCGAAGGCGCAGATTTCCGAGACACGAAAACTCATTTCAAGAAATCCAGCTACAGAAATCGCTTTGAAATAAAAGTCAATCCAATTTCTATATAAATAGTATAATGTTATTTTCAAGAAAATACATTTTGCTGCTGTTTATCACTCGCATACGGTAGATATTTGTACTAGACAGATGGCGGTTGCACGATAATTGAGCTGAATTTGAACTAAAACTTTTGGGGGTCCACGGGGTCCGCAAAGACAAAAAGTTTGAGAAACAATGGATTAGACGTCATATCAGCCTGATTTCAAGCACCTTGCAGCCCATACGTGGAAACGCATCGCATAACCATACAATAATATACTTCATTCGATAGCCTACATTTCACCGTGACGTCATAAATTCGTATTTTTGAATCATTGCGTTGTGGCTCTTTTAAAGGTAAGAAGTTTGATATTCGGCTCGCGCACGAAGTAGGTCTGCCCGCCCATCATATATAAAATAAAATGCGCTGCAAACTATACATATGCTCTCTAAATATTACGATTCGCGAGTACTGCGAGTACAGGTACTAATGTTTACCCGATACACCATTCGTGAAGCAGCGTTAAAAACACTCACCTGATCCCAGGCACATCAATAGAACGCATGCTGCAAGCAAAACCACCTTCATTCTTATGTAAAGGTATCAAGAACACTACAGCGATTTGATTTCTGCACAAGCTAGAAGTAGAATATGTATGACGCTTATGTATTTTTTTCTACTATCGAAGCAGTACTTTGACAGTCTCCCAAAACCCTACATTTACATTATACCCAACATTATTAATTACGAATGCACCCAATATTTGAAGGGCTTCGAAAAAAATCATGATTTTTATTTATTGATTCGACTCCAGTAAATACCCCAAAGGCCTGAAATGACTTGATGTGACTCAACATTGATTAAATTGAAATGGCTCGTCATTGAGAGACAAAATTTAGCGTAAATTTTCAAGTATTCAAAATAAATTAATCCTACATTAATCAGGTTGCATTTCAAGTTCAAGTACAAGTTTATTCATGAAATTTTATCATTTCAAAAATCACGAGACTGTGATGAAACGAAAGATAGGAAGTTTTCGATATGGGTAATTCCATCAGCAGCGCCATCACCGACAACAGGGGCATTGCGCTTTGGATATCATGTGGTCTTCCTTTGATGTTTTTTTTGTCCCCAATAATATCAATGCACGTTATCCGCTCCTCCACGGAGGTAGTGTGGACATGGACAATGATGCGCAATGTCCATTATGATCAGTCGGCAGCCGGAACGTATTGTACGACACGTAGGGTACATAGCAACTTTGCAGTTCACAGTAAAAGCTGAAAATAACCACAAGCACTACCGAAGTTGGGGTAAGCCATCATAGAAAAACTGAAGAAAATAACTTTTCCAAGCTAACGTGGTGTGGGCTTTCCATTTATTCCACCCACGATTCGCGCCTGCATATAAACGTATTACAAAACTCCTGGGTATATGGCGACGCAAGGCGAGCAAATGTCGCTGAAATTGAGTTCTATTTCATAGCATTGGATCATTTATATTCACAATGTAATCGATGGCTTCTGTACTAGTTCTTCTACCCTGGACTCCGCTCTCGTTTTTGGTTGCGGTTCTCGAGAAATGATATGTATTCGCGCGTACTGAACATTATACATCAAAACGTATTCAACCCACTCTACAGCAATCTAATTTCAGTGTACGCTCGACCAGTCTGGTCAAACTTGATTTAAACTCAATTTAGGTCATCGGCCTTAGTCAGAGAACCGGATATGCTATCGACCGGACCAGTGAATTGACGGCGAAATGTTATCTCCAAATAAAAAACATTTTTTATTCTTCAGTGGGATGCTCCATTAACCAGGATTCGCAGTATATATGATAGAGGTGACTATGCCTGTTTCATGCACGTTCCGCATATCACAAAATTAAGGCTAGATACTCGCCTCCAACTTAAAACTCAAGTTGGGATCAACTGGGTTACCATACTTCATCTTTTAGGAGGATTTGTCATCCTTTTTCAGGTTTTTGAAAATGTCCTCGGAGGACGCCTAAATGTCCTCTGTTTTGGCAATGCATTCTCCTTTACAGCTTTGACAGCTAGGATAATGGACAGGTTCGATTGGAAATCTACATAAATGACGCTAAATAGCTAATAAGGACGTTCCAGTGGTTCATTAAGGAGTAGATTGAAAGTGGTGATTTATTTCCATTTTTATGTTCAAGAATTTGGTGAATCGGTAGTTGAACGAAAGTAAAAACCTTTTTAATCAATTCTTCAAATTTTCCAGCAAAATAGCGAAATTGGCTGTTTTTAGTTTTGATCAACTATATTTTCTGATTTGGTAAAAGTGTCCTCCCTTTCCTTTTAAGAAGTACTGCTACACAATAAGTGACCTTTAAGACTAAAGGTGCTGTTAGAATAAAGCCCTCTTGATCAAAAAGCTTGATAGTGAAACATTCGCCTGAAAAACAAAGGTATTGATTGGGAGGTAAGATTTAAAAATAGAATTAGACTGGTCCGGCCACGAGTTATCAAAATAAGTGAAACGGGGCCGGGACTGAAATTGAGTCTTATATCCTAGTTATAAAAGCATTTCACTTTCATGGAATATTAATAATAACATCAGAGACGAAGAATACTGGTAACTGGAATTTGTTTGCAAACTTCACTACTCAAATTTCCGACACCACGGTGTTATGTCGAGACACGAAAAGATTGATGATGGAAGTAAGCCGACTTTTGTATTACACAATTTGGTTTGAATGCATTATATTATTTTTTCCGACATCTATGTAAGACGCCGTCAAAGATATTTCATGAGCTTCAGACATGTTTCATGTAGCTGCGTTAAGTACAATTGCTGTGTACGTGTTCTCTGATAGAGCTATCGCTATCCCTTCGGTACTGCTCTAATGCCTGGTCAAAATGCTCGATGGTAGTGCCTTGCAGCAGGATCAGAATTTGGTATCGTATCTTAATCTGCGGACTTGTACTATAAATGTCACTGGCAACTATGCTCTTCTGTTATTACGATTAAATATTTATTCTATCGAATGGGAATTATTCCAAAGAAAGGTATGAAGTAACGTTTTAAAATTCACCCTATCGCAGGCAAATCCATACCAGGCAAGCTGCAGGCAACAACGGCTTTATAATATGATATCACGGTATCAAGATACATATAAAATCACTCAACTTCCGCAGATGCTGGATGCACAATACGCAAGTCTGTGCTATTCGCCATGCGAAGCAGCCTGAGAGAGAAATGAAGTTTCTTGAACTTGGGATGAGTTGAATTTCTGCTGAAACCGCAAAGTTTAAACATTGGCAATAATCCATATTTTATTACGATTTTAAATGTCATAGTTGCGTCAGATTGCAACTGATACCGGACCTTGCACCGATCAGAAGATGTCTCTGAATGAGGACCAGACATGGGGTAATCGTGATTAGTAATTGCAATCGATTACGGCGATTAGAGCATTTTCAAGTGATCGTAATCGCAATCGATTACATTCGAAAAAAATCCGAAATTATCGTAATCGTAATCGATTATTTCGCATACCTAATCGATTTCGTTGCGAAAGAACGATCACTTCTTGCTTGTAAAAGGACTATGACAACTGACTATTCGTGGACAAGGTAGTGTGCAATATTATATCAGGTTATAGATCGCAGAAATGTAGGATTTGCAAACTCCACTGCTCAATATGACCTCACGAGTAGTAGCGTAGAGTAGTCATTGCGTAACGACTTATCCTCAAGTAGCAAATAGATACTCGATGTGTACATGTAGTATAGCGCGATTGTATAAGAATCACGCATGTCGTTACGTTATGCATGTTCTTTGTTCAACTGCCAGGAATATTATTATTATGTTGCCATACTTGAAACGAGCATCAATCGTTAATTCGCAATTCTTTACTCAACATTTGGATCTTCAACTATCTACAAGCAGCGGTTCTTAACCGCCGGTCCATGGCGAGTTTCCTGCAGGTCCGCGACAGATATTGAAATTTTATATCTCAATTCCAAAATGCATGAAGATGGACGTTTGTCTATTAATGAGGAAAATAAAACATCGAATTGTAAATTTATTAAGAAGTTATAGGTGAAAGCTGTGGAAGACTTTCAAACAAACGTCGTTAAATTCCGACAGTGCAAATAAGCAATACTAGCAGTATAAAAAGGCCTGGCAAACAGCATCTAATGTTTCAAAGGATACCGAAAATTCAATTTAGTGGTGTTTAGCAGGACTTCGCAAGCCTCGCCTTGCGTAAACTTCAACAGAATCACTCATAAATTCTTGAAGGTTTACCGGTCCGATACATTTTTGCTTTGAAGTTTTACCGGTCCGCGGGGTCACAAAAGGTTTCGACCCACTGTGAATCTAAACCAGGGGCGGGCAACATACGGCCCGCGGGCCGGATCCGGCC
>ATSW01012266.1:0-17469 GCA_000444245.1 Botryllus schlosseri | reverse complement strand
GACCAACGTGGTTTTTAGGGGGCTGACGAAGTGTAATTTCGGCCCTGAGTAAAGGTAAAGATAGACCTGAGCTGTCGTGAGGTCAATGAAGCACTTTACAGTAACAAGGAGTTGCTGGAGCAGGTTGTTTCTGGAATACGATATGTCACGGGTCGTATAAATACAACGTATAGGTACAAAATGCTTTTAATGCTAATCTAATTTTTCGACTGTCCTTATTTTTGGGTTCATGTCGATGGCAACCATGAAGGTTTACACATCGTTATACTCATATTATGTCATAATGAGTGACACTCGATTACTCGATTTGAAGCCTAATAGTCGATACCTGGTCGTGCTGCCACGTGTTTCGCATCTATACTAAGGTTATGTAATCCATATTTTCATCCTATGTCGTAGGTGGATTAACCAATGCCTTAAAATCGACTTCTCACAGCCTACCTATCCTCCAAGCCAGAAAAGCAAACAATCCCAGTTGTTAATTGTAATGTAAATTTAGCACGAAAGACAGTGAGGGACAACACCAACGCAACAACTATACCGGAACGGAATGTCGCATAGTTGATACAAACATTATATAAACGCATGCACACATGTTCTTAGCTTCGAATCGATAGTGCCGAGATGCAGCTCAGAAATTGCATGACAGATATCGGGATATGCAAGTGTAGACCGCTTCCCTTGTCCAGAAATTTATCTTGTGAAGTGTCCTCTGCTCGAAGTTAAAAACGTTCACGAACGGTTGCTTCCGCATTGGAAGTGTGAACGGAACTACGGTATCGCGTGTCTACGGTAGCCAACGCATAACGACCTCCACGAAAATGTATTCGCTTTGGCACAGGAATTGACAGGCATATTTTGGTTGTTGAATATTTTCTCACGCGGACTAGTTCATCTCAAATTCAGTCTCATGCACGTCGCAGATATAAAGCCACTTTGATGCTGTTACGCGCATCGGGCCAACTGCATTCTCTGGGATTGGTATGCCTTTGTTCGCAACGCGCTCTCTGTCCCCGGCCATTTTCCAATAGAACGGCCCTTTATAGAAAAAGTATGCGTGGTACGTGTATGAGAAGTAGGCTGCGTCAATATTGCTCGGTAGTGGCTTCGCGCCACCCCATCCAGGGAATTCCAGTGAGATAAGATTCCTACTTACTACCCTTTTCTTTTCCCAGTGGTACCGGTACACCTACAACAGAGGATTTGCTATAAAATGTGTCCCGGAGGCCAATATATTCGAACGTGACTTTGACAATCTTAATATATAAAATTGTTTGTAAGGGAATGCCCCTGAAACTCCATACAGTAATAAATAACACTTTAGCTGGTACCAATAACAAAATTTTACATGAATGCTCTTGTAGCCTGCAGGCTAAAACTTAACCGGCTACTTCGTAATACCAAAATCGGAAAGCGTACACACTACATATGTCATCGCATGTCTGTTATGGCTTACTTTCGTCTATTGATTGCATTTTCGACCGCAAATAGGATGCAATTATACGAAATTTCCGAAAAAGACAAACTTTAGTTCAGGCGAAGCCCCACGAATACTGATATTTGACTGGCAAAATCCATTCAACTGATCATTATTATTAAACATAGGCTATTGTCGAACGATTTATGTTACGATGTATCTGGTCAGGGGCAATAGTTTCTTCTAACATTCAAAAAATTAAATTCTCCGAATTCAGAATATTGTTGATAGTTACCAAATTGCCTTTGAAAAAATACAGCATTCTCTCCTTCATCTTATAAAACACGGTGTCAATATGACTCGGAATGCCAAGAAATCCATCAGATATCTTGCGCGGGTAACTTCTGCCTTCCGAATCTCTCTTCTTTACTCTATGAGCGATATTGTCGTATTCAACAAAGCTATCGCCTGGCCAAAATACGTTGACGTTAGCGAGTGCACACTTTTCGTCGACAATGTTTCATTATTCACCAATGAAGAAGTATATCGGCCCATCAGGAAGACTCCAATCTCTGATATGCACCACACCGTCAATTTTGCTGTTGAAGCCGTCAGTGGGCCCATTTAATATCCCCCTCCACGCAGTTTTCGTGAGTCTCGGGTCTCCATAAGTTGGCCGTCTGCCTCTGTGTAAAGTCTAACAACTTACATCTGGCCATATGTTCATTGGTTGTGTGCAATACTTACCCATTATCATACACCCAAAACCAGTTACGTTTGAAAAAAAATGTGTTGAACTTCCGCTTAATCGACCCGTCGCTAGCCACGTACAGCCTCACCCAGTCAAAGACAGCGTCGAAGCTATTGTAACAAGGACCTGTACAGTGGAGCACAAATTTAAAAATTGTACCATGACAAGGATATCGCTACCGTAAAAGAAAACTATGTATTTTGCAAGTCACTAGACTCATTAAATATCCAAGAACCTAACCCAAGGTGAGCCAACCCCGGCACGCGGCCGCATGCGGCCGCGAACATTACTCGCAGCTGCAGAGCAGGTCAGTGAGTAAGTAATCATACTTCTCCGTAGTGCTTCTATTACGGGACTTATTGTTATTACTGATCAATGTGGTCAGGTCATGCATCCACGTAAAGCATGTAATCATCCTGGTTTCAGCGCTGCGATCGTCATAAATGCAAGATAGAAATTATGTGATAAGGCGATGTCCTCACCGTAAAGTCTTTGAATATCCATCCTGTCCGCTGTACCGATTTCCCCCAGTTTGTTACTTTGAAATGGAAAGTAAACTGGGCTCATCACTGAATCTCTCCTGTTTATATGAGGAAGCCCCAAAGTATGTCCAATCTCGTGAACGGCAACCTGTCATACATTGCAAAGTTGTGTCGAATTTCGGTGACGTTGGCAGCGCGATTTAAGTTTTTGTAACAAAGTTCTCGGTATATGCTACAGGTAGAGGTGGTCAGTAAGAAGTACATATACTTTTTCAGAGTATTCAAGAGGGTTTTGGCTACTTGCTCTATTTATACTTGATTGGTTATGTTTTAACAATTTTTAGGCAGAACAGCTTACTTTTTCGACTTTGGAGTTTGTTCAGGAAAAAGTAGTTTTTGGATGTAAGTGGAAGTGTCATATCGACTGTGGGAATTAGCTCCTTTATCACGTTAACTGAATATATTTCTGAACATTGCACCAATTTGCAGTGTTATTAGTAATTTTGGATTTTCGTGAAGATGCATATTGCAATTTCAAAAGTAGCAAATCTAATATGCCTTTGAGATTACTTACTTGAATACTAATAAGATATTCATTTTTCTACTTCCACCTGAAGCTGTTTTGACATATCTTGGAAATTGCTACTTCTTCTTGTAATTGAGTAGAAAGTTACGGCGTTACTTCTCCTGGTACCTGAGTACCGACGCTGACTATCTTGACCACTTCTGCTACACATATGTATAAAATCGCTTTGGATTTACCTTGAATAGACTGATAGGAACGCGACTGCTGTACATTTTCTTGAACATTGGCAAGTCTGTCGCAGCATCCCAGCCAGCCGACACGAACGGTTGATCGTCGTTGAAGTGAATTTCAGCGCGTGGCAAGGGCCAGGCGTGAGCATATTCCTTGGTAATACTGCTGTCGCGAAAAGGTACCCGGCAACGATTGTGCAGTTCTGAACATTGCAACAACATTAAATTTTAAATTTAAAACATAGTGCTTGGGTAGATTCAAAGTGAAATTATCTTAACAAATGGAAATGTGACAGGACAACAGATTATAATTTCAAAAATTGCTCCGGCTTGTGGCAGCATTAATCACTTTACAATAGTCGCGAGTATGCATATCTTGCTATTTCGAAAACGCAGCAATACAAGTATATGCGACACCTCGTCCGAATCTACTTCTTCAAATTACTTAACTCGAGAAATTTTCATGGTTTCGGTTTTCTACTATACCACAACAAAAATTGTTGTAATTCACTACTTCTAATTGTAATTTAGCATATATATTTACCCAATTACTTCTATACTTGTATAGTTGAGTATATATGACTACTGCGACCGCCTCTGCGCCGTTTTCGCATTCGTAAAGATTGTACAGTAGCGGTAAATATTTCGGTACGAGAAATAAACGGGCTCACTACAAAGAATGCAAGCCCGAAAAGGAAAACCGAAAATGATGATTTGGTGGTAGGTACAAGCTAACAAGTGATGGGAGATTAGACGAGGGCAACGACCCGATTGGCGAGCAAGCCTGTGTACCGGCGTTAAACCGTATCACAAATTACCCATCGAGGTTACAGATATAATTTGAATCCAGTAATTCACCACTTTTATCAAGTATCATGGTGTTTCTCTTAAATCTTCACTATTTTGAGTGACTGCTTTCACGATGTCATAGATTCATCGATTATGTTACGTGTAATTTAGGTTAATCTCCGGTATTTTATCAATATTTAAGATCAATGCTACCGTGTACATTCTGACTGATTTCGATAAACACCTAAAGCATTATCCCGGGCTGGTCGTGTTGCATAATACGGAATGAAATGTTCGGTGTAACGTGGCCCCATCTATGTGCTGTCAGGTTTTTAAGTTGCATTGTATTGCTACAATGCGATGCAAGGACTGCGATTCTGTAAATTGTTTGTGTTTCTTGTATTAAGAACGCAGTGCACAACTATATGCCGATCTTGATTCACAAAAATGGCATATATAGATCCAAGACTGATTCCAATGATAACTAACATAGCATTATTTGCTATATCGACATCTGCACGTTGCTAAATCGGTACATTTTTGCAATATTTTATAGATTTCCTGGAAAGATCTGACATGGCAGGCGTTAGATACGGCAGATGTCCGCGCGTTCCTCATAAAGTAGGAGAAGGATAATGAGCAGTGGTCACAAATTAACTTCAATTTGGCATATCCCTCACGCAACTAGTTTCACAGTTCATGCGAAATTGCCGTCATTACTCGGTATTTATTTTTCTCTACTTTGCGAGATAGAAATAATGCGATGCCATCGGATATTGTGCACCAATCACCCATATTATGGGCGGGCATATATCCCTGATATTAGCATAGCAGATTTTACTGATGTGTATCGTAAGCGATGCTAATATCAAGGTTACATCGTAATTGAAGTCTCCATAGCGAGAATATATTAAGCTTGGGATGGTGTTTACGACAATCGATTATCACATTACACTACATTACATTTTACATTATCTCTACGAAAGGTTGTATACGATATCTTTGTATGCATGAATAGTGAATACCTTGGGAACTTATGCACGCCAGCGGTTAAGCGAAAGTTTATTTGTGTGATGAGAGAAAGACTATATGCTTCAGGTTATCCTTATAGTTAAACTCATACGCCATCGTCCCCGATAACCCGCCGAAACGTGTAAGTTTGGCAATGACTTATAGTTGCATACCAATAGGCGCGAATTTCTCTGCGCAAATTTCTTCAAATCAGTAAGCATCGTAACACGTAATCTTGTCAGCAGTAGAATATGAAATGCTAATCACCTGCTCATATTTAACGAACATAGTACTGAAACGACACATTATCATGCAAAACCATTTCAAACATATTCCGCGCGTTTGATGTTTATGTTTGTGATTTATGAGCAATACAACAATCTCCCCACCTATTGCGTTACACGGCATACACACAAAAGTAGTCAAAACATGTCAACTTTATCATGTCGGTGGCGACGCGCCCATCACAAAGCTAATTCGATATTTCCATGGTTGCATATTTTTCAGAAACAGCAACACCGAGATAATCGGATGTTTGGTATTATTGAGCATCCGAACCTCACCGTGGCATCGAATTCTTGCAATTATCTTTCTCTAATGATGTAGTTCAAGTTATTCTTGGTCGAACAAGACACCTGGATTTTGGGCGCGTAACAAGCGCATTGGGCAACGCCTACTGAGTACATTCTTTTTTTGGCGGTGTTCGTGTCCCGCAAAACGCAAAATATCATTTATCGTTAATGAATTATGTTGATTGCGATAATATATTTCTCCATCCGATAACTAGCCAGGGATGTCCGCGCGCCAGTCATATAGGCCTAGAGTCGCACATTATAACAACAATATTTCTTTGCATGTGTTCACTAACGAAGTAATATGTACTTTTACTATATAAATACTACTCACTTGTTCCAAAACCGATTAAAATGTCCACTTTGACAATCGGGGAGGTTCTGTCTTCCCGGAAACTTTTTGGGATGATCTCGCTCCACATGCGAAAAGCATACTTGATAGTGAACCAAATCTCAGTTGGCGTCAGAAAAGATCTTCTCGACTGCCATTCTTCCACCTATGACGATAAATACACCCACGTCATGTCGCCGTATCGAACGCATAGGATATCATAGAGGATCGCTATTTCCACATTTCCCTTTTGATTGTTTATTCACTCAACAATTTTTCATCATTTCAAAATATCACATGGTTGCAACCGAACCATATCGAAAAAACGGGGAGAATAGTTACCAGTCGCCAAGTGATGACAGGCTTAGAAAATGCTTTCAGCCATCCGGAGTCCCGCATGTACGACTGCGAACGCTTGTTTCGCGATGCGCGCGTTTCCATGACCATCCGATAAACGAGACTTGGAAGCGCCGCCATCGGACGCTGGCTTTTTTCTTCTCTCAATATTTCTCTCTCCTTCGTTGCGTTGAGCATCGACAATTTTTCCTGCCTCATAGCGCTCAGTATCGACTCCAACTCGGATAATCTGCAGGAAATCCCAACATTATAGGGTTTCTTTATTCTCAGTTATGAAAGTTATATAGCAGCGTTCCATTGTTCTGGTATGATTTACTTCAAGACTAACAACTTCATGCGAATGAGTGACGACTAATGCTGTCAACACGGCGCAAGGCCAGAAGGGGTCAGAGAAAAAGCGTTGCTGCTCAAGTAGAAGCAGAATTCATTATTGACGTTCTAACATTTTCGCCCCCTATCGCCCCCAGCCGCCACATCTGGTATTTTCGCACCCTTGTTTCTCAAAATCGCCCACTGGAGGGCGATATCGCCCACGTTGGGAACCACTTATTCTATATCAGTGGTCGGGAACCTATGGCTCGCGAGCCATTCATGGCTCTTTTGGGCACAAGATATGGCTCTTTGCCAAATATTTATTTTTGTACTGAATTGATCAATATTGTAGCGCCTTGTTGGTAAATTCTCATCACGTCCAAAATAATTATTCTTTTGGCAGTATAAACATATGTTTGAGAGGTAAAGACAATGCCGTCTTCGGTTTAGGGGCTCGGACCTCGGACCCACTCTTTTCGAAATCATCAAATTTAAACAATCGGCACTGTCACGCCGGCGGCCAATATCACTCGCGAATTTTATTTACCCACTCGAAATCTTGAATTGTGCGATACGTTGATTAATCAAAGAGCATAACAGACACGGCGACGCCCATTTCAAAACGCAGTTTTCCAATACACATTGCCTTTCTGATCTACGGCGCGAATGAACTGTTGTTCATTCACAATTACAAACTCTAATTACAAACAACGCCATAGCTATCCACGTTCTTGATAGGTAAGTATAACTCTCATGTGTAGTACGGCGATAAAATGTATGCGTGTAGCGCAACGTTATGCTACCGCCGAATACTTTGAGAATTGAGAAGTCGATAAGTATTTAGTTAGATTTTCGGAATCAGTGTGACAGTCACATTCGATTAATATCAGTTATATTAAATTCTAAGCTACTTATGATGAATTGCGTTATCAATGGTGAGGTTTGGCTCATCTGTGCCTTACCTCTCGTTTCGAGCTTTATTTTCGAACAATAAATACCAGTTTTTACAGAGAAAATACGGCGCAAACGAGGAATCCCATGTAGTGAGTTCAAATTAGTGCTAATAGGACATCACTGATTTTCAATTGTGACGTAGTAGTCGATTGGCATGTATGGCTCTTTGGGAGTTGAGATGGAAAAAATAAGGCCATTATGGCTCTTCGGACAAAAAAGGTTCCCGACCACTGTTCTATATCTACAATCTACATGCTATAACTGCTGTACCGGCGACGATTTCGAGGGTTCCTGTCACTCCACGTCGTACTTCGACTATAATGGGTTCAAATCATCCGTAGAGTCATACTATATGTTTAGTCGAAAGTATATACAACATTTAAAATGAACAAAATTCTTTTAAAAGGCATTTTTTTAAACACTACTTAGACTGCCTCAAACAAAGTGTTTTAAAAATCAATTTGTTTTAAATGCGAATCGACACATAACAGTGGTGCAAACTTATCCCAAAACTGCGATCTACTTTTGAATGAAAAAACTGTCCGAGTGAACTGGAAGTAGTGTGAAAACGTATACCGACTTATACCAACCATATGTGTTACAAATAGACAAAACCTACTTGGATACTACGATTAAGTCAAAGTATACTTCATTAATGACTGTATACAATTATACATCTGTACATAGGTAGCATTACGCATGTCCCATGAAATTATCAAGACCATACCAGCATTATATTCTGCCACGGACTGCGGTTTTGTTACGACGGTTTGCTACATTATAGTTGTTTATTCAAACTTACCGGGATTCTTCAGGCAGCCTTGCCTCAGATACCGCGCCGATCAAATATTCCAAACTTTCCTCCCTCGTCTTTCCGTTCTCAACGGCGAAATCCGCTTCAACGTCCACCGATCTTCTAGATCTGGCAAGATCCGGCTCGTAATCTCCGCTGGACATGTCGTCTTGAGCCGTCGTCGGTGTTTGCGTTGTCGTGAGAGGGTCTGTGACATTACTGTCATCCCGCTTTATCGTATTATTTGCTTCGAATTCTGCAGTGGTGAGGGTGAGCGATGAATTTGCCTCGAAAATATCTTCGATTGCCAGTTCCTCTCTTCTATGCTCTTTGATACCGGCAGTTCGATCTGGCACTCCGCATCTGCGTCGGGATTCAATGTTATGTTCAAATGTCGATCACAGTCGAAGGAAATGCAATTGAGCGGACGCAATGAAAGCAGTTAGCCTTTGCGACAAGATGTAAAATGGAGGCACAGCCAGAAAGAATGATTTAATACTCTTTATAGAAACAGTGTTAAATTCAGTGGTTGGAGTCTGTTATCGTAAAAATGAATATGCTTCTGGTGGTAAAAATTCGACTTTAAGCTATACGACTGACTATCAGCAAGAGCGCGCGCCAGTAAATGCGGTTAATCAAAATCCCAACAGAGAAATAATTTTTTGTGGTTGTGACCTAATAATGACAAGTAAGCAGGTGTTGTCCGATGCGCGACTATGATTAGATAACGTCTTGAATTCTGCCGTTGGACAACACCTCCTGAAACAAAGAAACACCCTAAACGGGTTAAATACTATAGTATAGCTATCAGTTTTCCACAGTTGTTCGTTGTCGCTCTCTTTATTTCATTTCAAGGTTATTGAATCAACCGAAACAGAACTGCAACAGCCGATCCTGCGCCGCCACAAAAACATCTCTATACTCTGGGAATTTTTCTTTTGTGCTGTATATTGTTATTCGCTTATGTTTATAAGTGGAGTTTGTTTCTGTTTTACCGTTAACCATGTGCGTTGTTATATATGCCGTTCGTCAGTCTGTTTACAAGTCATTGCTACGTCAGAACCACAAAAATTTTATATTTCGTATGTGGTTAACCGCACTTACTGGCGTGTGCTCTCGATGAGAGTTAGTCGAAAAGCTAAGAGTGGAATAAATTTGCCAATATGAATATATTGCGGTTTCGAAAGAAAGGAATATTAGGTTCTTATAAATTACAGAAACAAAGAAACCAAGCAGCAGAGAAATCTTAAAATCATTGAAGGAATAGATGACATTTAGAATAAGTAAAAATACAAATTCACGTTTCTAACTCATTGCGACGGGGAAGGTCCACAAAAGAAAATATGATAGTGTACGTTAATCGAAATAACTATAGAATGCAGGGTGACTCTGAACCGGACAAACAAACACACACAACAACAACAACATACGAAAGAATATTTTGAAATTTGACCTTGGTTGTCCCATGAACGACGCCGTGTCGTTATCGAGTTCTCCTGTAGCATTGAGTCGATTTATGGTTTGATATTTTATCAGGGCCTCGTGATACTGTTCTTCCGAAATGAGTTCGGCGCGCCACGTCAGGACTTCATTCGCCCCTTGTCTGTTGATGTCGAGTGGATCACGGCCATCTCCACTCCCGTACATGTAATCATCTCCGTAGCCAGATGCTTCCGATTCGTCCATGAACATACCGTATTCGAGCTCTTCCCATGTTCGGGGAGCCACGTCATTCCATTCTGCAGGTTGCACGTAACCGAATTTCCCCAAAAATTCCTTTACCAAAGTATAGTTGCCGTCATTTACCCCGACAGTCTGGATACGGTGGCGCATAAAATGTACAATGTTAACGCGGGCTTGGATCACAGGGTCAAAATACGAAGAATTGTCGCTCTCTGGTAATAAATGCAGTCGTGATGTCGCCTATATGTATTCCCTTACGTAAACGTTCTCATCGGACTGCGACCATGGTGGTGCTTAGGAAGAGGCCCGCAACGCGGGGTCAGATGATATGCTCATGCTAATCTCAAGTATGATTATGAAGGCTACTTACATTACATCGAACTATTCCTTGGCCTCGAAAGATCGCATCAATGTCACAATCCATCAATGAACGTTGCACGATTTCACGTATATATATATAGGGATTTGATATAATATTTAATTATGCGAGCTTGGATGTAGCTATGGCTATTTACATCGCACGCGTTTAATTTGCAAACATAAAATTTACGTAGTTTTCGTAGCGTCAATAACATTTTTACTGAGAAAATCGCAAATCATTGTATCATATTTATGCGATTAGCCAGATAGAAATTTTAAGGACTTGGAGGTGGGATGTTCATCTTTCCGAAACAACGAGTTGGCAGAATTCTATGATACACAATGAAGTCATCGACGTAAGACGCAAGACTAATGTGCGAAAACTAGCCATCATCAATTGAATCATTTGCAAATCGTGTGATAGGTCGCGCCTTAATGACTTTCGCCGACAAATACCACACTGAATAATTGAGAGTGTTATATTCCGTATTATTCTCGCAATGCCTGATCCTCTGGGACCATAGGACTACTAAAGCGAGTCGATTGCTCCCGCATACGTAGCCGTGACAGTTGGAGCAAAAATTACTTTAGGATGTGATTATTACGCCTACACGGCATGGTATCAATGCTACAGATTGGGCCTAAGTTACTTGTGCGGTCACGTATTGGACAATGTTTTTAGGTTATATTTCTCAAGAAAGGACTTGAAAGCACGAAAGACTTTTTATGAATCGGAAAAAACATCTGAAATAATGAATCTTGAATCTCTGAATCGCACGATAATTTTATATGAAATGTAACGGCCTGTATATCATACTCCAATGTTTAATTAGAGTGCGTATGTTTTCAATTTACGCACGGTTAACTTGACACGTTGGGATTAAACATTTTCGGTGTTACCGGAACCGATACAGTCACTAAAACCTGCTTTTTTAGCTCGACCGAATCGCATTAAATTGATGTAAGACTGGCGACGCTGACTTTTAATAGGATTTCCTCGAATCTTTCGTCACGTTTCCTTCGCTCTTCGGCCCACATCGCGTTGCCACGCATTTTTCATTAATCACTCCTAGCCGTTATATTACCATCAAAACAATTCGACGGACGGAAATGACATGCGAATACCGCGGGATACCCGTTGATGGTATGGAATGATACATCCGTTTTCGATATTCGTCTTAGCAATTCATATCTGATCTCGGCGTTAATGATTTCGCCTTCACATTAAGTCAATCATGTAACGAATTACGTTGCATAACTTGCCCACTTATGCGGACTCAGTCAGTGTCAGTGTAGCGGGGCATGCTAAAACTGAAGATTGGCACATCTTTTTCGAATTGTCACATCAGAATATGACGACACATAAGACAACATTCCAGACAGCTGATGACAATACTTAAATCGAATATACCATGTGCTTACCTTTGCAGACATTTCCATATCTTTCTGAGATAGTTCTCCTAGCGGGGTCGTTTCTAGTCCAGGTCTCGAGTTGGCATACTTGGATTCGTCAATATCTAGGAATGCATCCATACCCACGGGAAGTGAAGATACCAATGTCGTTGAGATAAACAAAAATAGGAAGATTGGTAAAGTTACAAAGTTCGCGCGGAATATCTTGCAAAACATCTTCTGCTGCGATACGCGTTGTGATAATTCCAAAACGGAGCTTTGAAGGCAGGTCCGTAATATTTGAACCTTTGTCGATTTGCTTGCTTTGTTAACCGCAAGCCGGTCAGTCGCGATATTAGGTAAAATCCTCAAATAGTTCTTGACAGAAGTGCATTGGGCTTGAGCGTGTTTCGGTAATCCAGGCTTGGCGGACGGCCTCGTTCGTCTTCGTCGTATCATATCTTTCATCTTCGCTTGATATGCTTCTACATGAAGATAACATTAAATAGTATCTGATCACTCATGCTAAACATAGTATAGCTGAATACATGAAATGCGATTAAGTGTGCGAGGCAGCTGTATATGTGGGTGTCTGCTGGTGTATCAGTACAGCGGGAGAAAACCTACGAAAAAGACGTGAGATGTTTTCTCGTAATAAAATTCATTTAATACATGTTCTCAATGCCATATGTTTCTCATACATCATCATTGTTTAAAATAAATTCATTTCTAAGACACTCAATTGCAGCACAGTTAATTTACTCATAATAAAGCAACCACAACTTCCACTTTGAAACTATTCCAAGTCGTTTAGATTCCTGACTATCACTTCATTTCATCGTAATCTTGCGGTGTTTTGATGAAATTTTTATTAAACTGAACGTAACTGAACTGTAACGTCAAATAAATCGTTTTTTTTGGTCTCAACAGTCCACAATAAGCTCGAAAGGATTGGATATTTTTTCGGCTACAATGTTCATGTTCATATACATATTATACTTGGTTTCCAGAATTGTAATATTTCTACTGTACACCGTCAACTCAAAAAGTAGATTGTGAATCATTATATGGACTCTCTGTAGCGTAAATACTATCGCCAATCAGCTATCAACTATAATATTGTCCATGGTTAAGCTACTGAAGCATACCATGAATCAAACTGCTGAGAGTTGACGAAGTTAGAAACAATATGGCGTATGTGACTAATCGTTTGTTTCTCATTTTCACGCTTTACGACTCCAACATCATCATTGCTGTACACCGAGTCCTCATATATAACACGTAAAGTGTGGCATTCTGTCTCCTGTCACTACCGAGATGACCCAACATTGAACTAGAATAATTCATGGCGCAGACGCAGTTCTGTCTTGGGATGATTACAAAATCGCCATCAATCATTAGCCACAAACCGCCTTCTTGCACTAAACGAAGTTATGTTCTCTCGATGTCCTTCTAAACAACACGAAACGCGTGTCATTCTGTCTCTTGTCATCCTACCCGTGGCCCCATATTGAATTAGACTAATTAACGACGCAGACATAGTTCTGTCTTATTGAATACGATAGGATGATTACAAAATCGCTCCCAATAATTAATCACAAACCCCATCCGAAAATTACCGGAATGATGAAACGGCAGACATCAATATTTACTGTTATCAATATATATGGTATCTTATAAAACAATTTTTCATCATGAACACAAACTGGCGCTTACCGTTGAATTATCTTCTAACGCAGCTTGAAATTAGCGGATGGGTAAGTAATTTTAGACTAGGTGTACAACGTACATATTTGCGTATAACAGTGAATGGAGCGAATATATGCTTCTCAATCTTGAGATATGTCTGAACTGTGACATGGGGTGGTGGATGAAATCATTATGCTGATCCTGTAACACATTAAAATAATGTGCTATGCGTTCGGTCTGAAGTTCGATCAATTTAAAAGAATGGTGAACATGAACATATTGTATCCTGGTATTTCTAACTCGGACTCAGCGGCGAGAAGGGTGTTGAAGAGGGTGACGATCTTCACATATAACATATATGAACTACTATAGATGAATCTAGCTAGAGTTCAAAACAACCCTCTCCCACAACTTCATATGTATAGTTCTCATTTTCCCTAATTGTACGGTCTGTGAGACATGAACATCATTGCCGTAATACGGCCCTAGAATGGGCACTGGACTAGGGGTGTCAAACTCAAATTGCGTCGCGGGCCGGATTCAAGCCTTCAAATCGCTCGCGGTCCGGACCAGTTTACTGATTCCAAAATGTTTCCTCGTGCTCTTGCTTTTCACATGAATACCTTGAAAGCATATACAGATAATACACTGGTCATAGGATGTTTAAACAACACCTTTGCTCGCGAATAATGGAATTAGCAAAAATGCGATGATTGTGTAGTTGAAGCGCCACAACAGTGGCATTTACGACCATGTGAGTTCGCATATTCTATTCTCCCTTTGATTTAGTCGTAATCTGGCGTTAGCCTTGCATGTGCGTTGTGGGGAATACAAGATATTTAATTGGAAACGCGGACGTTGGACTTTTGGTTTATTATTATTAGACCGCGAGTCCGGTTGCTCTCATGTCTGGGGATCTATTTTGGGTCGAAAGTGACACAGCAGTGCGACCATAGATATTTCAATTTCATATATGTGGAACATATTTTCCATGTAAACTGCATATAACGGTTCCGCATTGGCGTTTTCCCTTCTGTGAATAACTACTTTTTGGTCTATATTTCCATAAAACTCTGAACTATAAGTGTGCACTTTGTGCCCTCTTGAAATTGGATGTCAATTTCACCGACCACAGGGTCGTAGTCGCTTAGTTATAATGGGACCTATGAACTTGGAAGTATTTTCTGCAAAAAAACTCAACATTTTTTCAAATGGGCTGGAAAATATAAAAAGTTTTCAATCTACTCATAATTGCTTCGCGGTCCCGATGTAATCGTCTGGCGGGCCGGATGTTTGACACCCAAGCACTAAACAGCCATGCACTGCACAGCGATATTCTCAAATGTTCGAAATCGTTACTCTCTGTGTAATAGCCGCCTAATATACCTCGATAATAAATTTTGATCAATTTTCTTCTGATATGTGAGATTTAAAGCTGGACATGAGTTATCTGAACGGTGCCGTTTTATATCCATATGATTTTCGAAAATACTATGGTGTGGCGTTAGGAACAGTTAGCATTTGCATCGGTATCTCGATAAAACAGGAAGACTAAATTGCGGTTATTTGAATACAGAACGCAGCGTAAATTGTACTGCAGAACGTATGTTAAATGCCAACGGTCGCTATGTTTCATCTGCACATCAGAAGCAAATTATTAACGATATTATTGCTTTAGCGATGATAGCCGCCCTCATAAAGTGATCAAAGGTTTTGATAATAAGCATTGCCTCTTTTTCCGTCATTAACTGATACCGACGATAAGAGATAACTGTACATTTTCTTATTTCATACACTAACTAATTGGTATGAGTTTACTGTGATAACACTCCCATCTGATCTGGCGACTTTCACATAAACAGGTGCAAATACTGCGATTCGGACAATTTCAGACTCAATCTTTCGGTAATCATAACCAATATACGTAAAGATGTCCGGATTAGTAAACTGATACCTACATCTGAAATTCATGTCTACGGACTTGCTTCATATCAACCACGCAAGTTGAGCCTTGAATGCTGTTGGCTCAGTACACAGTCGCATTAATGTGAATATTATTGATATCAGGTGCATTTTGCCTCAAGCGAACTAAGTATATATATATCATAGATATTTCGCGTTAAAACTTGCGCCGATTTTTCAGTGTGAACGGTATAATACCGAGATATGGTCATACATCATGATGCTCATATCAAAATGCCACTATCTGTTTTCATATAAAGGTGTGATAATATGTAATGGATTTTTGCGACCCTATACTCTACAGTCTGCACTCTACATGCATATATTAGTACATATCACTGTGCTATAAATTCTAATAACTAAAAAATTACTTGCGTCCGGTGCCAAACCATAAAATTTTAATAATGTTTGACTAGTGGAGAGCGAGGACAGTAGCAACGAAGCTTTAAAAGTTGATTTATGCACTTGCGGAAAGGTGGATGTATTGTCCTGATATAGTGCAGAGCACAAAGATTAGATTTGTGTGTCGACAATCGCCATTTTCGACTCCCCCACCCCTTCAGCTTACGGAAGGCCCTTACCTTTATTGCGCGTTTACCGCAACATTCCAAACATGTAGCACATGGCGACAGATTTTCATTTGAACGACATTTTGTCAAGTGATGCGAGCTGGCACGAAGAATTGGCCTCAAGGGATCAAGTCATATTTTTGGCGGCCAACTGTAACAAGTTCATTTTGTCACGCGTCCCAACTAAAATTGTCGTACGAGCACAAAAAAGAACTGTTTTAATTCTTTGCATTACATGCCGCTATCACTTCATAGATATTACCCTATAAACGACACAGGACCTATGCACTAAGATACACTTGATTTTCTCTGGTTTTACCGTTCTCGCCAACGCGTTCAGTGGATCTTTTGATGTCGACAAGATATTCGAACTTAGTGGACGGGTGAATTCAAAGTTCAAACTAATGCACTGCAGAAATCATGTAGCGCCACCAGAGTGTCCACTATTCAGAATGACACTAATGCGGTTTGTAGAATTAATCTTTTTCGCCGCATTTGACTTCTGGAAATGTCGTCAAAATTCGTACGACTGTAACGTCATATGTTTGACAGGTGATCAACACATTAATTGTTAACAAATGTACAGAACCTCAAGTGCAATGGAACAGACATCGATTTCCTGATTGCGACATAGTGAAAAATCCGCTGCTTCAAGTATTTGGGTGTCTGCGAAACCTTCAAGATGCAGACGAAACGTTCCGACGTGACGTATGCAAATAATGTTTGGCAATTTAGCCAACAGTCCGAGATATCATACTTTTAATTTAGGCCACAGAGCGGAAATCCGCGCGACATGAATTGCCGAAAATTCGAAACGACATGCATTAATATCTTAACTCCCGCTCCAAAACTGGATTCTCGCGACTTAACGAATATTTCGTCCTAGTCATTCTGCTTCCTGCGTCGGAAATTTCCTATGCTATCACTATACACACAGATGACGCCGATAAGCGAGCCCGTTTAGTATACATACATACGACATACGCGTGCCGCGATGAGTCACACTCTAATTGCGGCACAGGCGAAATTTTTATCCACATTTTGAACAACCTGACCATAACGGTGTACTACAAAACACCAAAATAAACACGAGTGCATTATCTGCAACAAGTTACATATATCCCAATCAAACAGCTCTCGAGAGATCACATATTTGGTAAGATAGCTACCAATGGGCCGGTTCCGCATCTCGTACCATCGTATTCATGTTTAGCCAAAGTTTTTCCCAGCGAAGCTAGGTCTATACATCACAAAACTGACTGACAATTCTGCCTGGGATATTCGTGTAT
>ATSW01012264.1:0-12102 GCA_000444245.1 Botryllus schlosseri | reverse complement strand
TTGATAAGACAAGTATTCCGCCGATTCAAGCCATGTATCCTGCGCTTTTAATTGTGACACATTGGTCCCACAATTCGCCCCATGTTTTTAAGATCTCCATGAAGACGCGTTGCTCACCACACCTCTAAACTTATCCAAATTCCAATGACTTGTGAATTTCTCCTTATCTTTCATTATCAGATTATGCTGAAAATCTCGTTATCTCGATTTTTAACCGCTGCATATGTTTTATGCTGAGCTGATCAACCGGTAATTGGATAGGCTATCCATACTGTAATTAGATTTGCATAACTTGCAGACAACGTCGCTTTCACGGTGCGGTGTGCGCTACGGGCGATGGACGATGCCGAACAAGACACACCAATCGTTATCAGTAATCTATATCAGATTTATGAGCAGATAAGCTCACGCGCTTAGCTGACAACGCGCGCTTGCAGATGTCGGCGTGTAGGCTAACACCGCGTCCAAATCAATTCGTCTTGAAGATGTTTTCAAAATCGGTTTCTCAATTGTTTGGGTTAGAGAGCGAACGCGTCAACATATACACTTGCACATTTATCTTGGAAATAATCTTCGTTATCTCAGACTGACTTCACCCGTGGTGACGGATCTTGATCCGATGGTTTGGATTACCGTCCGATCGGTGATATGAGAAATGTCTTAGCTTAAATGTGCATGATATACGCATTTTCGCACGTTTGGACATGTAATCATGTATAGGTTATTCCAAGAACGCTGAAACTTAATCGCTTTGGCCCGATAGCTGTATAGTGTATATCGAGCATTAGTATCTTTCGCCTTAAGTTTCGTACTTTGCTGTTGGGAGCATAAATGACCCAACAGCATACAGAATAGAGGCTTATTCCCTACAAATACACGTTTAACGTCGTTCACGTGCTTTGGTTACGTTGATACGACTCATCCAGTAGTTGCGAATGACCAGACGCGAAAACAATAAAAGTTGTTCTCGAACTCATGTTTTCGTACAAATCAATTTCACTGATGCCCGCGAAGATACCCATTTCGCTCAGAATATGATTTCATATTCATCGCGCAAGCAATCCTATCCAGTCGTCACTTTCGGCGAGGCATGACATCTTGACTCCTGAGTCAAATGCAATCAGATTCAACAACCCTTTCCTATATTTTCGGATGACCCAAATTCGGCGATGAGATGCCCGATAGCCCGCGCGCGTTTGACGTGCGATAGAGTGGCTGTTTTGCCGTGCTTAGGGGCATGTTTAATTTCAGCAACCGCCCTTCTAGCAATGGGCCTTTTTGTAGTATTCTCCGTTGAAAGTGTAGAGAGAGAGAGAGTGTCTTTATTTCCATCCAACCAAAATACAGAGCAAGCAGACAACAACAACAACAACCACGACATCACAGAAAAATGTGCTTGCATAATGCGCAGTATTCGTTATTGGACAATAGGAATGATCGACCTCGGATGTTAACTAGTCTGATCACACCCGCATCAAATAAGTATGCAATGTCTCTTCATGATATGACAGTAACCAAAATAGAAAGAAAAAAACATGCAAGGATATAGTAGCGATGTCTGGGCGAGGTATATGCCGACGACGAGGGGTAATCATGTAGCGCAAGTCTTTTTTGAATCAATCAACCTCGATAGTGCGTGCGGAACCCAAAGAGCAGTCACCGTTAGTTCAAGGTCAAGCCGTTGGCATATATGCGCGAGAATTATGGCGCAACTATAACCCGCATCAACAATCCCCCGACAGAGATATCCATCATATCGGTAAAGCCAATCACGATGAGCAACGTTGGTTACGTGAGGTCGGCGACGTTGCGGTCACATGTATTGTTAAGCATAACAGACCCGGGACGTATTTAGGAAACAATTCTTAAAAACGAAGAAGTCTTCAGATAGCGATCTTTCGCGAAATCTAGAAGGAAGCGCGCATCCCCGGGCGAGCGCGACTCGATAAAATAGCCGAGCGGAGCGCGATCGGACAGCAGACACGTTTTGTCTTCACTCACGACGGCTAAATACTGGAGGTTAGCGGACGCGACGCAGCAAGGACTAAAATCTTACCGATCAACATGTTATGCTTAGCGGTGAACGCATTGCGCTACGAAGAAGATAAACAGTGGAATCAAATTGTTATTAAGTCGTAAGTATAAAGTGCTCGATGGCTTTAATCGGAGGAAGTGTTGTAATTTTGTAATGTAATTAATTAGCAATATTGCTATTAGCAATTAGCTACAAGGAAAACGTCACGTTAGCTACAAGGAAAACGTCACGTGAACTCCAGAGAATTAATATGCGCCATCACGCAGACCGCAATAACATGGATTTTATCTCGATTAAACTTTGTACGAATAGGTTACAACACATATCCCTATTTTCTATCATGCTCGTTGTTTCAAAAGATTTTGTTCTGTGTCAATGAATACAGTTGGTACAGTTGTAACATATACTACCTTGTCATGCATTAAAAGTTAACAAAACCTTTTGGATATTCAATTCGGTCATCATTATGCTCTCCGTTGTCCACGGGTATATATCGTTTGCGAAATAATACTGGTAGGTGGCGAGAAGCTTAGAGGTAAGTTCCACCGCTGCAAAATCAATGGGTTGCTAGGTAGTGTCCGGTAGAGGTTGATTTCGGAATCACTTCTTAAGTGTTAAAGATTTATCTATGTTCTTAATCGCCAACCGATTCGCATAGGCATTGTCTTACAAAGGTCTAACTCTAAAACGATAGTGAGTCTAAAATGATAGAAGGCACATCAGGAATCGCAATGAAGATTATCGGCATTGTGTAAAATTACCACAGATGCCGAAGCACGATGAACACTAAAACAACAACTATAATGCTCGTCGGGATGTACTGTTTGTAGGTGGGGTGCAATGATCTACCGCTAACATTACCAGTTGATTTCATGGTATCATGATATTTTTTAAGATAACCGTATTGAGATGGGCGCGCTCTGATATTATCTGTGGTAATACAATATATCGTAAACATATGATACGCCGATTGGGTTGTTAACCCTTTTACAACTTCACTTGATATGACTATTTCGTGCGTGGCATCGGGGTGTCATCATTTCGCGCGGTTTATTTACTTAATATGTCTGTACTGGAAGTGTGGCTATTTAGCATTTTGGTAAAACCGCGTGGCCCTTACGGATGAAGTCAGAGCAACGGGTCAATTTAGTTCCACGCTTGGACATGCTGAATGCCAGCACGATTAATACTCGTCAGATGACAGATTATAACCTAATCTCTTCTATTTGGCGATTAGATCGTGACGGAGAATATGCCCATTGCCCAAAAAAGCAGAACTCGATGGCTGATAACAGAATTTCGTAAATAACATGCAGGCCTTTGTTGACGTGTTACTCCCGCCAAACATTTTCGCATTATATCGTGCGGTATCTAACGGATATTAAATGCGGACGTGTCGATGTCGCTTGGCCTCCGGTGACCCAAACGAATGGTTTTTAATGTCGCCCTAACATGAAATACTTGCTGTAGTGTTGATCAATGTTGTTCTCTTTTAGAACCGGCCAAGTCGAAGACGACGAGAATTCGTATCAAGGCAGCGAGAAATCAGCCGAAGACATCCCAGACGAGGACGCACAGCAGTTTGAATCTGAGAGAAACGAAGCGATGGTCGACGATTTCCATCACTCGCAAAACGATTCTACAAAGGGGCCGGCCAACGCGTCTGAGCGCAGGAGGGAGAAAAGACAGAGAGAAATAGACAACATCCATACAGACGAACAGTGTCGGGATAGCGACTCTTGCGACGAAGACGTTGTCGACATGATGGATGATGTTGCGTGGCCTTTGGATACCGTGGACCGATTAGCTGACCCGGATTTCGATGTTTGGAGACTGGGACGAGATGGAATGGTTGACCATATACAGTAAGTACCAATGTTTTACAAATGTCATGTTTCACAGATCACTTCTTCATGACATAATACGAACTACATTATATTTGCATTCCACAAATTCATGGTCACTTATTTTAATTATAGAAATTCTGTGATCTGTATATTATATATTGAATTGCTTTTGCATAGGTATATGTACAATGACTTCGGAGTGACCCAGGCCTGGAAAATACCACGGCTTACTCTTCGCATGTTTTTACTCGGAGTGAGAGAACGCTATCAAGATAATCCGTGTCGGAACTTCAAGCATTCGTTTTGCGTAACCCAGGTAAAATTCTTCTAGCATTTATATTTTCCTACGCGAACTCGCGGCTACCAATATCGGCTTCTGTTCTGTCTTCACTTGAAAGCGTCATCACGTTTTTGGTTTATCATTCCTTCTATATCGAGCTTATCAGCCGTATCCAAACATAACTTCCTTTGCCTTCTCCTGTGGTCACGTTAATACCAACTAATAGCGGTTATCTGTGCCGGTGGAACGGACATCTTTTCATGCCCGTCCTGTATTGTTTATTTCTCTTGACTGCAGCATGTGGAGTTGTCGGAATTGGTAAAAGAAATAACTTGCCTAACGCTATCTACACAATAACTGGCGGATTGTGAAACGTCAAACCACAGATTTGTGACGTCATTATCTCACGAACAATCAGGAATGTGACCAAAATAGGCACAAATTACCACTCTCTTATCGCTCAATTTTGAACTTAGATGGTACCATTTTCAGTTCTTCATCAGGCACGAATGTCAATGATTATAGGTTACGCCGCTAAGCCCCACGACCCGCGTCAGCTAATGATACCAATATTGATTTGATTTGTCACATTCAGGGAATTCTTTTAGCCTATGGTCAACAGAACGCCGCGAACCTTCATTTTTAAGGAATTGTGTTTCCGGTTAAGGTTAAGCGCGTGTGCGGTGTTGAGAAATATCCATGCTTTTTCAGATGGTGTACAGTATGGTATCGAAATTGAATTTGCGAAACCTACTCAGCGTTGACGACCTCGGCATTCTACTAACGGCCGCCGTATGCCACGACGTCGACCACCCGGGACTCAGCAACGGCTACCATTCCCACGCTCAGTCGCCCCTCGCGATTCTATACGACTACAAAAGTATATTAGGTATGGAATCGCATAGCGCATTGCGGCGTGTAATATCAATCCCTTAACAAAATGTTACATTTGTACAGAGCAGCATCATTTTGCGGTGACATGTCGAATATTGACGAATAAAGAAAGAAACATATTCCGAAACGTGGCGAACAGAGACGAAATTCTGAGCGACGCACGATCGTTAATATTGGCGACCGATTTGGCTTTGCACAAAGACATAATGGATGACTTTACAAAAAGAATTCCGCATTTCAATTTCAGCAACAGGTACAGTATATACACTTATTTCGATTGTGATTGATCGGAAGCTATCGTACACTATCTCAATCAATCATCGCAGATGACTTGATAGGCATACTTCAAGATTTTCACTATCTTGTAATGACTACCGTCTGGCTATGTAATCTGTGTTTTGCCGTGACACAAATCTCAGCAATTGCATTGACGTAAATATTTTGTGATATGACGCACAGACACGGTCTAATCCACGAGCAGTGGAGCATTTGCGGTCGAACTACATGATCTCTAGCGACAGTGATTAATGCATGCGACTGCGACGAAATTGGGTTAGACGACTGTGAAAAAAGACAAAATTGTTGATCTTATTGTATGACCACACAAAGTTCTAAGTACCAGTGTGATTGCTTTCGTTTACGATTACGATAAATTATGCTTTCGCAGAAAACAAGTTTCTTAGCGTGATTAAGTCTCAGTTTGAAAACAAAATAGGACAGATGAAAGCATACAAGCTGCTCGGCCGAATGAAAACGTTTATTTAATGTACTTTTATTCACAAAGGCGTGTTTGATATGTTTCGTCGTAATAAGAAAAAATTGTTAGCTGTTTCAAGCCATGATTTGAGCGAAACATTTGCCATCATGCAAATGTTACATACTCGTAACATATTCTTATATATGCTTAACTCATTCATAATCATTTACACACAGTGACTTGGTCATCTGCTGATGGTAAGATATGGCAAATGAAGGAACCATATCCATGTATGAATCCAAAAGACATATCTTAGCAAACTACTAATTTAAAAATGAAATCACATCGGAATCAGGACTATTCTCGCAAGCGCAACACTGATATTAACGACCTTAAGTCAATATTTTCGGGTCCCTATTGGGGTTAAGCACACTTTATAGTTCACATGATGTTTATGCTTTTGCATTGTATGCATGCATCTGTACTAATCTGTGCGATGAATTTCAGGGCCGACGTGATGAGTCTGTTGAAGATAATAGTGAAGTGTGCGGACGTGTCGAACGAAGTACGACCAGAGGATGTCGCCACTCCCTGGGTCGAAAGGCTGTTCTCTGAGTATTTTGAGCAAAGCGCTCGCGAGAAAAGAGAAAGACTACCGGTCACCGCGTACATGGACCCGGAAAAGGTAAATAAACCTCGCCATCGCTACAGCATAATTTACAACGCTTGATCTTGGCGCCGCGGGAGAGAAATGGAAAATCAGTTTCCTCGTAATTCATTAGACACTAGTACAAACGAAGAACGTGAAAGTAACTGGAAACATTAACGGCGCACGTGTACCACGGCAGAGGCCCCACCGCGAAAGGAGAAACCCACACATTTTTGAGGACATCTTTTGTCGGAGCAGTCACGATTTCGCGCAGATTAGTCTTTTTAAAACTCTGGAAATGGCCTAAAGACCGAAATTAATACTACTTCCGTAAATCATGTCGCCGCATCTCAAAACATCGATGTCTTTGTTTGATGTTAATTTTATTTCTCATGAAAATATTTCTGTAAAGTGAAAACAATTAGAGTCGCGATTCTCTATAGTTCCTGTTCCGCGAATCGCTGGCGAATAGATCGCAATATCTGATCAAGTGCTAGGTGATTGATAAGAAATATTCAAAAATTTCATTAAGATTCGGCCTTTTAAAGTAATATCCGACACAAACATATTTTTACAATTTGGCCAATTTCCGAATTTATTCATATCATTTAGATCCGGTGTGCACCTGACAGTAGCTTCCATGATTTTGAAACACCGAAATTGCCATCCGTTTGTTTTGAAATGTGTTATTGTTGGGCTGTCAATTCGAAAACAAAGTTGCCGATTTATCGATTCCTTGCTCGGAAATTTCCATTAGAATATCCTCGGTGATGTACTTGAAAGTTGCCCGGGCCGTTCTCCTCGAGTTATTTTCATCCATATTTTCAATTAAAAGGTCGGGAGCTATTATTCCGATTGAAAGCCTTTTTATCGCCTGTTCCGATCAGGCGTGCACAAGATACCATTTTCGATACGGAGTTTATAGAGATAAATTCCAGATAAGCGTGAAGGAGAAATAATTATAACAAGTCGTTTTAACACAGTGAGATGTTTTGGGTATCGTGCGCAGCTTTCTTCCGCAACCACAGGCATAGTGTCGACTTATAATGACATTACCACCGTCTACAGCGAATTCTGACGCAGCTCTTCTCATTTTCAGGTTGATATTATCGATTCGCAAGAGGGTTTTATCAAAGGAATGATGCTGCCGATGTATACGGAGCTGGCGAATTTGATCAAGGACGCAAGAATTTATTATGTAAACCCGTTGAAAAACGCGCTTCGCCGGTACGAATTACAAAAGAGAGAGGCGATGTGAAACGGGCTTGATTACACATATAATGAGAACGTGTACAGACGCGTTGTCGACTTGAATTATACCTCCTCTTTTGATCACCGTAGGAGTATATATATATGGTGAATACTGTGATTTTCAAATTTTGTTGATCTATATATTTTTTATTATTCCGTCAAAGTACAATTTTTGATGTGTACGTTATTTTCTGGTGTGATTGCATTCTTTTACTTCAAGCGTAGAGTGACGACGTGGTTGAGATATGAATTAAAGGTTATTATAAAGCTATTTTTGGGAAAATGCATGAAGATCAGTGCCGGTCAAGTGGCGTAATAGGAACTGCGATTCTTCAGAGTAGCTTTCATTAATTTAGCTGCGGCCGTCGCCTTGTCTCTCATCTCAGCTATTCCGTCGCCAATTGAGTGCTCTTTCGCCAGTAATAACATTTAAAAGGGTGTGATAGTTAGTAACTAGAAAACGCCTACCACGATTCTCACTAAAGCATACCATAATTTTCGAATATGGCATAATTGGTATTTTGAATTCCACGCGTGTATCATCTTTTTCGGTATAGTTGAGAGTATATAGAATAGTTGATCATAATCAATCTACGAATGTCACTAAACGGACAACGCCCGTGAGAAGAAAACTGAACGATTGTGGCGTCTCTGAATCCTATTCGATGGTTGAAGAGAATATGCATTGAGTTAATTCATAACTAACCATTTTGACAATGATTACGAACTAAATATTCAACGGAACGGATGTAGGGAGACGCGCTCTCATTAAACCATCACACCATTAATATTATTATTTCTAACTATCACAATGTTGAATGGAGTAGAGACGATTTCACGTAGTACTTCGTTGGGCAAAAGGCGTTAAACTGCAATTTGAAATAACAACTTCTCACGTGCAGATCCCGATCGCTAAATGAGATGGTTGGTGTTCACTAGATTAGCAAGTGGCGAGAAATACAGTGGTATGTTACGTCCCTGCTACAACAGTCGGTTGGTTCGAGACAAATAACTGGTAACATACAATAATTGGTCGATTGAACACAGTTTATAACGAATAAAACGTCGGCTTGTGACGATATAATTTGGCATACTATAGGCCAGGGTATGTTTGTTTTAATAATGATGTGATTCGTTGTGAGGAATACAATAGATGTCGCCTCAAACACGGTCGCTTCGAGTTTGCTTCATTACCGTTCGGGTTTCCGCGGAAAGGATTTTGAGTCACGATAAAAACGAATATGGAATCGCCGCCTCCTTGAACGAACTCACGATACTAAAGATAACGACAGGTGTGACTAAGATATTTTTAATATATAAATATTTTTGTAGGGCTGAGCCTGAAACCGATTGATTCAGAAGTTATATAGAAATTCAATCTTATATTCTATTCTCTAATAATAGGAATTCCAAGGGCAGTGTTAGGCCTACATTAATTTGCAATAACAATGCCAGTTACATACAAAGGTTTATCCTTGCCGTTTTCACCTACGTGAGTAACTAGCTTTCGGTCCACTTTCCTTGAAAACTGTGAATTTGGTGACGATAGCACAGACTTGTTACTACAGTGGCGACTAGCGTAAAGACACAACATTACCGCAGGACGATTATAATGTGACATGTGATTGATATTATCAATGAACATGCTCGACCTCCTCTGTCTTGAGAAATTATTTGCGTGGAAGTATTTATTATTAAGAATCTCGAATTTTGATGTAAATGTACTGGATGATACTGGAATTTTTTTATTTACTCGTCATTGCATCACAGGCCGGATTAAAACGTTGCGGTCGGCATGTTTGACATGTCAGGATGGATTACATGATTCATAATGTCATCTGCACGTTTGCATAAATTCAGTTTATTTCACGGGTTTGCGCCTGTGATGAACCAATCATGATTTTTGAGAATACGGACCCGTCCGACAGCCTAACTATCTGAGAAACAATCAGTCCGAAGAAGAATGAAGAATTCATCCAAGAATCCGAAAAATCCGTATTGAATAACAATCCCGGATAGTCCTAAATGTACGGAGGAATCAGACACAGTTAGGGCATATAGCCTGCTTACAAAAGCTATGGTTACAGGATTAGTTGATTTATATTTGCTAGGACCCTTGACAAAACAACAAGAGTGTGATACCGGTCGCTGTCACAAGGTTTACTGTCTGTGTTTTGGTAGGCTATGTAGCTCATGATTTTTTCTTCTGGTCTGTAATCAAAGCTGACTTCCGGTTACAACTATACATTATACACATGTTTCCGTGACAGAAATTACAGCTATCCGAATCAATATCTGAAATAGAATCTCTATCCGATCCGACTGCCACAAAAGTGTGCAAAAGCCATGTCCGAATCTGAATGATGTTCATCACTATGGCTTGCGATTGCCGCAGACTGCCTATAGTGCCATCAGGCGGACATCATATCCCATACTTGGACAAGTAAAGGACAGAAATCTTGAACGGGCATGGAGAATCTAAAATCGATTGTCTGCTCAAGTAGAATTCATAATTCGGCGTGTTTGTCTATAGATAACTAAGGTACTAAGGTTTACCTTAGTTATCTATAGTTTGTCAGTCACCACAACACTTATGGATAGCTTGTCTGATTAGTATCGTGATTTTCGCCTTAAGGCGATGTACTTTTTGACCAATATCGACTATCGACATAAGGTTCATAAAGGTTCTGCGTGGACGCCTATTCGTGGTGTTCGTCAACTACGATTGTGATTTATACCTAGTCAATTTTCTTCAATTTTATTCTGTAGCTGCTGACTTGTAGCACGGCCAGCTTCTAGGCTTTTATAACACACCGCGTGCACGAATGAGATGACGAGGAGCTTAGATCCTCCAACACTTGGGTAGGAATTGTGGGCTCGGACTTGAGCCCGCAACCCATTGGTGTTACACCTGCGTATCATACCACTACGCTGTCTCGCCCCTCGACTATACCGGTATATTACCAGCGTCACTATAGAGATGTAAGACAGGCCAAATTACAAGTAAAGGTTATCGATATGACGTCAGTCCATGACAGATATCTATCGGTAGGTTTTATCATGGAAAACTGGTTTTCCATGGTTTTATGAACAGAAACGAAAACCTTACTGTGGCGTATTCATTGTTACTTGACGCCTACTCGATTGTAGCGCAGAACTTCATTGGCACGTCATTCCCTATAAAAGTCTCGTAGGCTCCGTGCCAACTATCAACATAGGTAAACCATGCCCAGCACAATGAAGAGTCTTTTATGTAAAATATATGTATATTCATAAATAAAAAAATAAAGCTTTGGTAGCAAATATGGAAGAAGCTTTGGACATGTCATTTTATGGACGTTCCACGATCCTTCACTTTTTCCCTGTACTTCCTGTATTCGGTGCTGTGAAACAGTATTTAGCGAATTATATTGGAAATAGAGATTTCATATCCGAACAAGGGCTTCGATTAAAATCCGACGAATCAACCGGAGAGATTATGATGTATCTGATATCAAACTAGTCGCTCATTGGTATATATAGACATGGAGTCATTAACATAGGTAACTACTAACTAGAAGTCACCAACAATATCCCCACTTCGTTCCTGGTGGTTTCCAGCCTGGCCATTTTACAGAATAAACGTTGTCCACTGCGCGACTGAAACAATCTTTGAATTTGAAATTAAATTTTTTCGTTTCCAATATGGAGTTGTGTGATAGAAACCCTAAAATTGTATGTTGGTAATAACTTTTTACTAAGAAGTCTGTTGGTCCAAGTCTATTGACGGTCACTGTCTTAAATGTATCGATATCGTGAGGTCGCAAGTCGCTACTGAGTAGCCTACTGACGGCCACCACGCAGTACAAGCAGTCGCTATTCGAAGCCCGAGCCGTATTTATACTTGAAGGGGACTTCATGACAAAGTTCTATGCAAGTGAGATAGAAACATGCTAGCTCTGCAACTCTTAAGCCCAAAACTAGCTTTTTAGAGTAAGCGGTTATCAAGATATGGCAAAATTAGCTATTGTCGTTTGATTTGCAAGGCCACTAGAGGGTGCAAGAACACAAGATCATGATGGCAATATTGTTTGCAATTGATATTTGGCACCATATATTAAGATCACTTTTTGTAATTCAATTTTATAAATATTTTTCACTCCACCCTCCTGCACAACTCCTTATCCATAAATACGCCGATATTTCTTTTATCGTGCATTCACGTGTCACTATACAACCTGCATGATATGTAGATCTATTTGAAACAACGGTAGAATGAGTTTGGGCCGTGATATTAGACCGCGAAGAGGTTGGCTTGCTAACCAGTCGATTGTTGCTGTTCGCAACCAATCATGTGACCAAAATCCTGTAAATGGACTATAATAATTGATTTGAACGTAATTGTATCATATACAATGAGTGGCGACGGCGCCTTCGCACGCATCTCTGAATGGTCAGTGGTCATGGTCA
>ATSW01012263.1:0-14365 GCA_000444245.1 Botryllus schlosseri | reverse complement strand
GCTTACTATCCCACACACTAACGAGTGTGCATGACATAAAAGCGATAGGCTAACTAAGTTACATTTGAAACCAGAAGTTGTCAAAGCACTCGAATACTTTTAGCGGTTAATTAGAACTGGCTACTTTCGAAATTACAAGATGTATTTTAAGGCGATAAATGCAGAACGAACAATGAAAATACGAATAGGTCGAATCTTCGAAAATATATTCAGTTACCGAAAACAATGGCTATTTCCCTCGTAAAAAAGGTGCAAACTTGTCCCCATACTATACTATACTCATTCGAATATTACAGAAGATGTATTGAATGCTGCAATGTCTAAGTTCGAAGAAGCGACGCAAGATCTTCACGAAAATGAAGAGACCAACAGTCAGACGTGAGTGTTTATTGTTTTCGCATGGAATGTACTATTTTTATATACCTTTACTTGTGTGACGTTTAATGGTAAAAGATTCACAATTAATCTATATCCACTCAAGTATTTGAAATTTCTTATTTGTTGACGCTAGTCCCAGAAAAATAACAGCGCAATAAACTTCAAATTTTCATTTATTTTCATCATGAATAGTGTATATAGTCAAACCCGGTGATGCATATTTAAAATGCCTGGCGTCATATCGTTTCTCATATTGATTATGTATACCGCCAAGCACTGGCGTAGCCAGAGAGGGGCGAAAGGGGCGATCGCTCCCCCAAAATTTTTGGAAACTTTTCGTAAAATCAATAAATATAACAGTATTTTGAGGTAGATGAATGCAACCTAATAAATTTCTTCGCGCTTTGCGCGATTTAGTGTCCATACATGTCTTGATTTTGTTATCGGTATCCCGAAAAAAATGTTCCTCAAATACCCATAATTGAATTTAGCTGCATTCTCATGAGACTACGACAGTACCAGTAGATACACGAGAGTAGCCCGAGGTCGTTGGGTTGATTGGGTCTAGGGGTGGTGTCAGTTCAGTAAGGGGGTTGGGGACCGTTAGTTCCAGCAATTTCCGTACCGGGACACATGCAGACATTTAAAGTAGGCTACATGAGACTCCGCAAAGTCCGTTCTCAAAATGATTGACAACGATAAAACCGACGCATGTATTCCGAAGCCTTCAATATAGATTTTCTGGTGCTTAAATGGCTGGTGCCTAATGATCCTGCCCCTGCAATCAGACCCCTTCGACATTAATTCGACTGGCACACCTCCCGTTAAAAAGTGCTAGATTTGGAATCGCACGAGTCTGATCAAAGTTTTTTTTTTAGTTTGGTCTGTATGTAGGCTATCAGCAATTCCAATCTTTAAAGTATAGCGTCTTCACGCCCGAGTTTTCTACAATCATTATATTATCACATCACTTTATGTATGAGTGGAATATGTGCCCCGGATGTTGTGTTAATCATCCAATAAGGGACCAAGACCATCGTTTTAACCTATTTTTTCCTTATCTTTAAGGGGGATGGGCTCATTTACGTCATCGAATTTTTCGCCCCCCCTAAATATTTTTTCTGGCTACGCCCTTGCCGCCAAGATAGCCTAATGGTGGAGCGTCCGACTTCTTGGTCTGTGCGTTGTGGGTTCAATTTCCGGCCTGGTCGCATCAAAAAGGCCTCTCTAGTAAAATTGCTTGCCCGCTTGGCGCTAAGTAGCATGAAGGTGAGGGGTTTCGCCAGACTTAAAACGCTTTACAAGGCTATATATTTGCACCTTCCTTGTCCAGCAGCATATGTAGGCTATATCGTGCACTCGTGGTATTTATATGCAAAGATCGTGTGTATGTATAACGTGAGTCGGGGTATATGCCGCACAAAAATCGAGGTTGCACAGATCGTGTATATATACATATCATGAGCGTCCGTTTTATATTCTACTTCGCTGCGGAAATGTTTGCACTATCCATATCAAGTTCGATATTTATCAGACTATGCGAATGGTCACCTTCCATAATAATCACACTATAGGCCTAGTCGTCCTTCTCATTTTTACCACGATCTTGGCGTAAATACCATCGGTGCGTAAAATCGTGTGAGGAAAGCACGTGACCTATAATATATGCATGTTATGCCAAAAAATATTGATTTCTCGCGGCAAAGGGCTTGGCCGCTTACCGTGTTTTGAAAACCGCCAAGGTTAATTTCGTGGAATATTCAGACAATCTCGAACGGCACGCACGCGATCACAACATCATTCATACTTCACCGTTCAGCGAAATAGTATTGTATTATGAAATTTATTGAATAACTAGATCCAATCATCCGCGACTATGTCTGACAGAGCTACACCTTCGCCAAGCATCGTAATTTCGCTTACGGGTTTGGGAACACATAATCATTTGTTCGTTCTGGTGTATACTTCTCATGTACTTTGCCGCCCGCAATATCAGCCCACATTGATTTTATAACAGACTTCGACAACTAGATAGTTCTAGATAATTCGACTAATTAGAGCGAAATACCCGTAATCTAATTCTAATCTAATTTGCCGTATGTTTCTATGCTCTTAATTCTAATCCAGGGGTTCTCAACTTCCCTTGTATGACGGGCCGCATTTTAACAGCAAAAGACGCTGCGGGCCGCAGAACATGATTATATCATGTATTTGTGGGCTTCTATTAAAATTACGTTACTGTAGCCTATTTACCAGTCGTATACGGGCATTTTTATGCATTCTAAAGCATTAATGGGCAGCGTTCGTGAGTTTGCAGCTGCTATTTTGTGAGAATATGTATCCGCCAGCGGCGCAAATTAATTCCTTCATGGAGGGTGCATTGCATTCGTTGCCAAATCGGTATATGCACATTCAAACTCTTCCACCGGAAAACCGAACTCTCTGTTTCAATGCGTGAGCGCGCAAGTATAAAATTACGGTCACTTTTTCGTTACAGAGGCCATTATCACTTTGAGCTCTCAGTGACATGAGGAGAAGTCTGGCGTTCGGGGTCATTTCTGAGCAAGCCAATCAATCCTTCTCCTTTTCTTCCATGGCTGGAACTCTGCACCAATATATAGTTACAGAAGTCAGCATTCTCAAAGTTGACGTTTTTCGCTAGTCCCCTCCCCACGTTTGCGCTGCAAGCATTTCCACTACAGATATGTCCACTCTTGTAAAATGCACCCTGATAATTGAGTTATGTAATGCTGCCTATGTGAAGTCGGTGGATTCGTCCAATGCTAGGCTTAAGTAGTCTACGCGGCAACACGTTTCAGAACATGCGATGAAAAAACGACTGACATTGCTATTACTCTTCTGGCCACGGTTGATTCAGACAACTGCAGCTTCGAAATTTGCCAGATGATGTATTCCTTTCCGATAAGTTCCGGAGATATTCTCACCGCAGTATGTTAGAGTTTTATTGAAATACACCTTCTCTAGCAGATTTCTTGGGTTTAGCGATATTCCAAGCAGTTTTGAACTGTGCGACTGTAACGTCGTCGGCAATATTAACAATCTCGAAATATGGATTGCTGGGCTTGACACCTAGCTAGCAACGTTTTTTTTTCTAGGAATTAGGCGATATGTAGGCCTATGACTGCAAAAGAAACTGTCGTGGTATTATTTTAAGCTTCTACGCTTCGTAACGACAAATGTTCTACGACAAATATGACACATCGGTTTTCCATTCATATCTGAGAAAGCAAATTCATTGTTCAACGCAGAGTTACAGACCCAGTTTTCGACGTTTAATTTCCCGTTCCTTGCTCTTGTTTCCGTTCAAACCATTCACGGTGAGTGAAATACTCTTTAAAGCTGTACTACGCAGCGGGATTCCTTGAACCACATTCCAGCCGAATACCGATTCAAAACAATAACAATCTAAACCCGAGCATATATCAAGAAACCAGAACACACCAAAGAATGAGTAATCAATCGAAACAGAGACGGGGCGATAAGGGAGTCAAGTAGCTAAATTAATATGTAACAATATTGTGTTATAGTAGTAATTGCGTTAATAATGAAAGATGTCGCGGGCCGCGGGCCGCGGGTTGCGAACCCCTGCTAATCTATAATCACTGGTTTTCCTGAAAATGTTACAGGAGAACTGCATAACGCGAAACCAACCAAACTTGGTCTACAGACATTTACCACTCTCGTGTTTTGGCAATTCCGTAATTCTAAGGGTAACCTTATTTGGAAACAAACTGCGTAGCTCTCATTATTACTATTCGATCGAAATAGACGACCTTTTATTCCGTCAACTCCACAAGAATTCCAGCAAAAATAGAAAAATCCGGTGATTTCAGTCTGGTTCAGCTAACTTTTCTGATTTGGTAAAAGTGTCACCAAATCGTAAATTTCCGTTAACGAAATCTCGCTCACTATTAGGGAGTTCGACACTTCCGATGTCTTGACGGAAAGCTCGCAGGAAACGAAAAAAGTGAACGAACACTTGACCGATGTTATCGAAGACGAAGGAATTACACTGAGACCGGAGGAAGCATTAGAATATCTCAAAGTATGAATAGCCTATATGATAATGTTGGATTAGGGATTTTGCGTTGGTCGCTAAGATTCTCACTTTGCAATTTTGGGAGCAGAAACTTCCGATTAACTGGTAAAAGTATGCGACGGCTCGACCATATTTACATGACTTATTCGCAATCTTGCGATGCATTGATCTGATAAAATTGTTAACTGAACTGATCTCATGTTTGCATTATATTTACATTCATATATCGACAGACCGTTTCGGAGAATACAAATTCGTTTACGTCGAGCGAAAACGTAGAAACGTGGAGACGTGTGTCGAACGCAACAGAACTGCTGAACTCCATTCTCGAGAGCGCGGACAACACCACCGATTCGATCGTCGCGTCTATCGACACGACCGCTAACTACACCGAGACTCAGAGCCAGACGAATAACGGTAAGGGTGAAAAGTAACACAACAAGAGGTTACTCTTGGCATGAAGGAAATTTCGTGTCTCGCAAAAATCGATTGTTATTACGCGACTCGAATCATTACGAGCATTCGAATCTTTGTACGCAGTCCTGGATTGTACAAATGAACAGAAGATAGCGTACTGCATAGTGGTAAAATCCACAGCTGCAACACCAATGGATTGTGGGCTCGATTCCGACCGAGATCGACTCCAGAATCCCAACCTAAGTATTTGAGCTTTATCTAGGCTCCTCCTCGCCATATCATCCGCGAAAGCGGTGTCTTAAAACGCCTAGAAGCGGTCCGTGATGCGAGTCGGCAGCTACGGAATCAAAAAATAAGGATATCGGCCTGGTGTTAATGACCATTGTAGTCAACGCCATGAATACCGCAAACAACAACCATTGGAAAAATTTGAAACTATCACATTGTAAAGTCGGATTGCTGGTCTCTGCTATGGTCGGATTATAAACCGACTGTATGTTGTGACATTGACAATAATGTACAGTGCCGCTCATGTTTCAGCAAGAGCGTTGAGTTGAGTACATCCCTCGAGATAAGCGAAAAATATATCCTTCGAGCCGGATTCGAACCAGCGACCTATGGATTCCTACGACGTATCACTACAGTCCACCGCTCTACCAACTGAGCTACCGAAGGACGGTCTACCCGAGCTATTTGAGTTATTTTGATTACACCCGTCCAATTGCGGAAATGTGACATTTAGCATACGGGTTGGACTTCAGATTATTGTTGGTTGGGGTCAATGTTACCTCTAAGCTGCGCACGTGCGCAAATGCGCAGTGCTGACACGGTCTTAACGCACAGAAAATCCGAGTTGCGCACAAAAAATCGAAGTGGTGATCCTTTTTTTAGTCGTCACGCATTGTTTTCCAAAGGGTCTGCGCAGTGAGTTGGTGAGTGTGCGCAAACTCGTCACAAATTAGAGGGAACATTGGTTGAGGTCTGGGCTAGTTTAGGGGATGGAGAAAAATCATATGCTCAAGTGTCGCATACCCACATTTCGGGTACAAATAATAATAGTAATGTAGAGAAAGATTTTATTGCCTCGTTATCCGGAACATTAACAAAACACTAATTAAGCACGAAAAACATACACCCGTATCTATCTAACGGCACGGACGGGTGCCGTCAATGTGATCCCTATGATATTCATGACAAATCAAAACCCTGCACATTCTAACCAAACATACCAATATTCACTAACTATAGTGACTAGTTATGATGGTAGAAAACAAAAATGGACATATGGGACATAACTTGATACAGACTAGCTCATTTTTTTTCAAGAATGCAGCAGCAAATAGAAATTCTACGCAATTAATATTTAATCGTGAGGATCAGATTTTCGACGATACAATTCTAGAAATTAAATTAATATATATTCGCAGCTGTAACTTGACCTACTGATATATTTCAAATTTCCGAAAATCCCTTCCTATAAGTGTAAAACGTCATACGTCATCTTTTCTGATTCCGTTTGTAGGCGTGTCTCTTGTCATCGTGCCGATCGAAACGAACAGCGATATCACAGTAAAACCCACAATCGACACGGAAATTTTCATATCGGGAGCGACGGTCAGCAAATTAGCGCAGAACCAATCAGTTGTGGTCGCTGCAAGCGTCCGTTCGGGAGCTCAGGTATATATGCTTTTCATCGCACTACTGTGGCTTGATATTTCAGATTCGGTACGAACAATTTTTAGATTGATATTGGTATGGCAATCCATCTCAAATAGCTCTATCAAAACCTTGTTTGCGGGGTATGTCGCTATCTCTTTTATGGGTGAAATTGTGGATGAATTATCCCCATGTAAGCTAAATATATTTTCGAAAATTGCGTCAGTTTGCAGTGGCATTCGTAATTCTGCGTTAGTCGCGGTAGTGCACCATGCATTTGTCGCAGCCTCGTCCGATCCGCAAGTAAAATTATACGACGTCTATATCAAATCGACTTTTGCAACTACCCACTTGAGTACATTCCAAAACTTCGTTTACCCTACCAATTGACGTGGTTTTCATATGTCTTGTACATTACCACTTCCACTTGTGATGGAAGAGAAATTTATGTCGTAAATTCTACTTCTACATGTGAATAAAGAAACGATGACTGCTTTGACCACACATGCATATGATATGTGTACTGGCGCGGATTCATACCAAGCAACGGTACTAAGTTATATATACCAACGTGGCTTTGTGGTTATATTTTGAGATGTTGCACAAATCACATCGCTGTCAACCGAGCACGATGTAAATAATTCTTACAGATATGCTACGACTTGTCGGCCGACGAAGTGGATATCATCAGACCGGAAAACGAAAACGGAACTGACTTGAACATCGAAAGCGAAGTGGGGAACCTTGCCGACATCACGAAATTTCAGGTGTTTGTTAAATCTAAAATTTTCATGAGCCGTACATAGCAGTGGTTCTTAACCTTGCTCTTATTGCGTAACACCCACCTGTTGCGTACAGACAGGCATGGAGACATTCACTGCTTTCACAAACATAAAATTTTACTGTAGATGACGATATGAAATGTAAAGGCCTTGTAACTCGTTACCTTCTTGACACTGAAGTAGTAGGCCTACGTGCAGTCTGTTAATTAGAAGATGATAACAGTAGAGAGTCTGTAACTGTAGGATAGCAGAAAAATAAAAACAAAAACAGCATTCATAGCAACATTCTAGTTATAGCAATATGAAATCCATAAACAGAAGGATCATAAATCAATCGTCAGGCACATAGACTCAACCGACAGACCAACAGACCAACAAATTAACGAAAAACTCAGATTTACTTTAAATGTGTAGAGGATAATAAATATGAGCGTATTAGCAAATAATTGGGCCCCTGATTATTAAAAACACACACTAACAAGGCAAAATTGAATGTGATAGTTGCGATTGTTTCTTCTCCACAAGCTGATAAAATGTAAGGTATATGAAATGTGCTCAAGTGACTATAGTATCCACTTTAATCCACTTATCTAAATCCAAAGTCTAAAAGGGAAGCAGAATCGCATGGAACGAATACATACATAGGCCTACATATCAACTTGAGTATGTAGCGCCATCTTGTGTACTCTGAATAAGTGGAAGTAGGCTACTTCGTTGCTGACCACCTCTGCGTGCCATACGCATAGCTCCTCATTTCCAGTCGAGTATTCTCTATCTAGTTGGATACATTAAGATTAGATTAGGATTTTTCCACCATTTCAGATCATATCGGAGGTTGTCAGCGTGAACATAAAGCCGAAACCTGTCAATCAAGAAATTCGCCTCACGTTCCGTCACATACGGGTTCGTGAGTATTGTATTCGATCAAGATCCAGAGCAGATATGCGATACCTATTTCCAATGTAGACAAGATCTCCAGTCCTCATGTAGCATCACATTACGCCTACAATCGAATCGTGTCAAGTACTCTTGTCATGAGTTGGACAGGGTATGCAGTATCGCAGCTAAAACTGTCCGATGTGTCATTGATTACGAAGCAACACTCATTTGGCCAATAAGTTCGGCCAATTCAGTGGCTCGATAGCGAAAATAATATCCTTCGAGCCGGATTCGAACCAGCGACCTATGGATTACCGCAACGCCTCCCTACAGTCCACCGCTCTACCAACTGAGCTATCGAAGGACGCAATGGATGCTGGCAGAGACGCATTCACTACCCTACATCGGTTTAACTTGATATGATTAAGGCTGGTTTGGATTTGAGTTTGACATGACATGCATTATCGCAGATGTGGTTTAACTTGATCTCCGCTATGGCAATGCGTATGTTTCTTCAAGAAACTGAAGGTTCAGCTCATCGCAATTTGTAATTAAATACTATTATACCCGTTACACCCGATTCAGAGCTCTTGGATATTAACACACGTTTTAGGCATTTCAACTGGGGTTACCATACGTCCTAATTCAGGAGAATTTGTCCTCTTTTTTCAAGAAATCTAAAACGTCCCAAGGGGACGCTCAAATGCACGCCTTTTTCGCAATTCTTCATGCTTTATAGCTTTGAGTTTCATTCATGTGATGGTCAGAGTCAACTACAAAATGCCATAATATACGTAACATCTGGATGCGGACGGTAAGGTTGACTAACATAACCCAACGTGGGACAGGTCATTCGGGAGTAGAATCGGAAAAATAACCTTTGTTTTAGTCAATACATCAATAGTAGCAGTAAAATTTCAAATTCGCAGTATCAATGTATGCTGCTTCATCTTTAGTTGTTTGTGAAAAGTGTAATCTTTACGGATTTCAGAATATGGTGACCCTATGTGTCTGGTACACCTTCACCTATCAACACACCTATCAACACACCCATTTTCCACCCATGTATTTACCGCGTGCAGGACGTCATACATTGCATAGCATATCCATTATCCATTTACTGGCTAGCTACTTGATTTCTCTCAGGACATCAGCGAACTCCGGAATTTCACGCTCTACTGCGCGTACATCGACAAGATCACGGCTCGCTGGACTCACCACAAATGCAACATCATCGAGACGAACAACACTCACACTTCCTTCATTTCGAACCATCTGACAAACTTCGCTATCTTGATGCAAATTGTTGATTTTGAGGTATGTGATGTACTGGTGCTAATTTGAATGCTCACAATTTCGTAATTATGATTTGTTAGGGTCCACAATCCTACGCCAATTCCTGATATTAAAGACACGCTTGGACTAATCTAATTAGTGAAATGTTTCTATGCTCTGATTTCAATTCTAATCTAGTTTGTGATGGTCTTTAAAATTAGCAGGAGAGCTGTATAGTAGGGATGGTGTGAACATGAGGTTCATGTTCGCGTTCTGTGTCTCAACCTCAGAAATTTAGAGGTGCACGTTCACAGACGAAATTTGGTAGGTTCTGCACTGTGAACCTTTTTCATATATTACAATTTTCACGTCATTATAACACCTTTGGTTGAAATTTATTGCATTTCAACTGCGGGCCACTCTATGCATGGTGCTGGCAGCATAAAAATTCAACACTAAACGAACATGCATCTTGACAGTCTTAAAAATTTTACTTGCTTTGTTACAAAAGTTTGCTCGAAATATCCAGATTTCCGTTTGTGAATATTTAATGACTCTCTGCTGTGAGCTCGACCCACAGTCACAAAACATCAAGAGCAAAATACACTACATGTAGGTAGTCAGCGAATGATGGTTATCCACACAATCGATGAAATTGATCTCGTAGTCTGATGTAAAAAATCTAGTAGGCGTACGGGGTCAATCTTCATTTCAGATGTTAATTGTACCATAAAAACCAAATCCGTGCGATTGGGGTGGTGGCTTGTTGCTTGTTGCTGTATAACTTGTCAATGGGATACTATCCGTAGCAATTAAGTATAGACCCCCGTTTTACGCTGTGCTCAATATCAACGTAGCAATACTCAGACGCCGAGTACATAGTCCGGTCTGGCCCAGACTGTTACGGCGTAAGCTTATATCCCCTTGCAAGTCCTTGTCAAAATGGTTGGCAAAGTGAAGGGAGACATTGATTTTATGGGATTATTCTATCATTTGATTGCCCCAGTTGATACATGTGGCGATGTTTAAAACGTCAATATGTAATCCAGCATTGTGTCATTGTGTGGCCCTAGTCGTCGCTAGGTATCGTGTACAATGTACTGTACGTTAATATGGGCTATCACTTCACTGAAATGTAGGGTTGTAATTAGCAATATGACGTCACGTGACGTCATGAGGTTCACACCATCCCTACTGTGTAGTGCGAAACGAGCCAAACTTGGTGGACGGATATTTGCGACTCTCGTGTTTCTCAGAATTTACTCTGATTATTTTTGTTGTGTTTCCTTCCAATTCGGAATGTTATTAAATTTACTAATTTGGAAAACAATTTTGTTGATATAACTATTTCCAATCTAATTTGAAAAAAGCCGAAATTTTTCTAGTCGATTTCTGACCGGTGATACGGATCCGGTGCTTATGGTAATATCTCAATTTCTCACAGATTCCCGAATCTGATCGTAAAAATTTGGCACTGATCACCTATGTCGGACTATCGATATCGGTCTTCTGCCTCGTGCTGTCGCTTTGCGTCTTTGCCCTGGTCAGGTAAGTGGAATAAGATGATGCGGTACTGAAATTGGATATAAAACTAACAAAAACTGCGGAACTCGTAATGTATCTATAAAATGCATATAACATAATCGTAAATATCACATAATTCACTGCTGAGATACTTTCTGCAAGTCCCAGATACCGAGGTATAAAAAACTATTTATTGCAGCAATGTAACGCGCCAGAAAACAGAGCGATACCACTTGCATGCGAACCTTGCTTTGTCGATGCTTCTCGGACAAGTTACATTTCTTGCTGGTTCGGGTCATCCCCCTGGGACGGTGAGTATTTTATTTCAAATTTTCTCCTACTGATCCGCAATTTTCGCTTTATCTTGACAAATAACACTCCGAGACTGCTGTTACTCTTTTTATCATTTACCTAGCGGTGGAATTTGCAATAGTCTATGTGTGCCCTGCGACTTATATATCTTTGTATTATGGGGACTATCCTGCTTTAGGACTCTTGCAAAGCGACTGCGATATTGCTTCATTTCTTCTACTTGACTGCATTCAACTGGATGTTGATAGAGGGCTTGCATTTGTACAATTTGGTGGTCAAAGTTTTCAAGTCGGCGGACAGCAAGTTGGGATACTATTACATGTTGGGATGGGGTAAGGCCACGCAGTTTGCGCTCTGTAAGTTTGCTAATTTTTGTTGTATTTCAGGTCTACCTATGCTTATATGCGTGATATCGGTCGCAGCGGCTTTCGACGGGTATGGTGAAAGAGGAAAGTAAGCTGGCTATACATCATTATCAAGTTAAATTGGAATTTTGAAAAAGGATATTTCTTGCATAATCGCTTTACGACTGTGATCTAAGGCATATATTTTATGAAGTAAACATGTCTTAAGCGTAACGTAAGAAATTATAGTGTTTCTGCAAGCCGTACAGCTCACCAGTGCCCGCAGTGGAGATTCTCCTCGCGGCTTGACAAGTCGATTGTGCAGTTTGTTGCTTCACTGCGGGTAATATGAGTAGTCCAGTGATCGCAAACTTACATTTATTCGCGGGCAAATTTTCTAGTTTTTGGTGACGCCACGGGCCGCAGCGCCAATAGTAAGGGTGATCAATGTCTTTCCAAGTAGGTAAGTGGGCCTTATACTTGATGGGACCTTGCAGAATGACATTCCACTCTCTTCGTCAAAATGGTGTTTATGTAGCTAGTCACGCCTGGCAGGAAAAATCATATTTTTGAATTTTCCAATACATTTTTTGTGCATTCTTTCGACGCGGGCCGTAAAAAATGTTTTCACGGCCGCGTGTTTGATACCCCTGATTTAGCAGTAATTCGAGTTAGGCTAGATTTATGGATACATGGGATCAACATGCATTTTTGTATTGCGCTTTGTTGAATTGCTTGGTTAGGCGGGTGACTGTATTTTATCGATACAGAAAGTTCATCCCACATAACTACCTGTTGTTTCCACTTGTAACTGATACGAAGTCAATACTGTAGTTGAAGCAAACTTTCTTACCAAATAAATTAGGAATCCATTATATAAATTGTTGATTTATATTTCATCGAATTTCAGCGGTAGACTTGAATAGATGTGTGGAAAAGGTGTGTATTCATACCCGTCTACCACTCTGATATACGGGTGTCAATATACACCGTGGCACTTGAAACCAGAACCTATCTCAGGCTTACACCACGGTATATCAAACACAACATTTTAATCCAAATGATGCTTGCGCGTAGGTGTACTGATATCGGGTATATACTATATCCTCCTTCATTCGGTCTTTAGAAGGCCTACATATATGTTCATTCATATATGTACCGATTTCGTTTTAAATCCATAGCCCGAAACTTCAAATTTGATGCGAATACTAATGTTATGTAATCTTTATTTCAGCTGCTGGTTAGATGTGAACAATTCAAGAGTAATATGGGCCTTCGTCGGTCCGGTTCTGTTCATCATTATGGTACGATTACTTCATGCCTACGTGGGGTTACGTATCGATACAGTTCGCTTCCTATTCCAGACTAACAGCATTATACTAATCAAAGTGACAAGAGTGATTTCGTCTCTCGCAAAATCGCGCGATAACTGCATCAAATGCATGACGGACGTGGCTGCCATGGCGTAAGTGAGCATGCACTCAGCGCGGTGATTCCTATTGAAATTATCATCAGTTGAGTTTAAAAGTTCATTAGTAATTAATTTTAGAAACGGTCAACTTATTCGCCTATAAGATCGGTAGATTAGTGGCTCTGACTTCATCAGTAAGAAAAAGCATCCTTCGAGCCGGATTCGAACCAGCGACCTATGGATTACCGCAACTCGTCACTACAGTCCACCGCTCTACCAACTGAGCTATCGAAGGATGCTGATTACTAGCTCAGTGGCGGGTTTCGTTTCGAGACAGCGTGAACCACCTCTTCTCTCGAACTAGAAGTGAAGATGTGAAATGTGAATTAATACTCCTATAGAGGCAGTATTTTCATTTAAAAACTACTTCGGGAGGAAATAGGAAATGGAGGGCAGTGATAAGTTGGAGAACATATTTCTAAAAGTATATACTTCAGCACATCTCTCTTTCTCAGTATCTGCGCGAAAGCGGTGGCAGTGTTGATGCCGATTCTGGGAGTTACATGGATATTCGGAATCATTGCTGTAAACCAAAACCTCATCGTGTTTCAATATATATTTGCTATTTTCAATTCCTTGCAAGGCTTTTTCCTCTTCATGTTTCATTGCGTTTTCAATTCAGAGGTGAGTCTGATACGCAATATACATAGGCCCCGATTATAGTGGTAAAGTATTTGTAGTATATATGTAGTAGGCTGTATATAATTATACATATGGATAGGAGAAATCGCCTATGACTTTTCTCACCGTGCAGAAAAGGTGACATCCCCACCTTACGTCATTTGACGACCTATATCCCTTCGTATAATTTAGGATATAAACTGATATCGCTAGAGCCGAGGTCTCAAACTCAAATGTACTCCCGGGCCAATTTCCTACTTTTTGATTGCGCGGCGGGCCGTAGCACCAACAATAAGGGGATTCAATATGTTTCCAAGTAGGCCTTATTCGACGGGACCTTGCAGACTGACATTCCACACGCATCGTGAAAATGTGATTCACTATTGAGAATTCATGCCTGGCACGAAAATAAAATCACATTTTAAAATAATTGAATGAAATTGTTGCTGTACTTGGCATAGTAGTTAAATATTTAGTTGTAGACACCATGCGAGTGTACAAATGCATCAGATCAGGACATCGTAAAAGCTGTCGCGGTAAAATTTTGCAGCTAGCGGACATTTGACGTGTCACAATTATAGGTAAAATATTTTAGAATTTTAATAAGATTGATCTGATATCAGCTGATTGGAGCAGTAGGCCTACA
>ATSW01012261.1:0-11423 GCA_000444245.1 Botryllus schlosseri | reverse complement strand
TACCAATACATAAGTACCACGGCAGTTTTTCCCATTACCAGAGGTAGTCCTGCTCGGGGTAGATTTTGCCTACATTCTCAAGTTAATATTTTTAGACTACTTCTACTCAGTTTTCTAAGCAAAACTAGGCGTTACTTATACTTCATCGACGCTGACAACTTTGACCACCTCTAGTTATTGCGTAGGGTCTGCAAATCACCGAAACACTGTTGCTGCTTCCCAACCTCAGCGGCTATTGAAGAAATCACACTCAGAACCTCGTACTGCCAATACATGTCTAATCTACACCTGCCAATAACTCCACTGACACCCAACCACGACCGCCACGTTTGCAATTAATGCATCGGGATCATGTTTTCAACCTTGATTTACCGTAAAATGAGGTGCACAGAGTACGTCACAACAACAACAACAACCAGTAATAATCCTAAAATGAGTAATTCTACGTAAGCAATTTGAAGATCTACAGGGCAACATCAAACACATCAAGTCATTTCATAAAGCAGCGTACAGCGTCCAAGATGAAGTAATAGGTACAGTCACGAAGCGATGAGCATGCATGCACGGTGCGCTAACACACAATTCTTGATGTCAGATAGAGGCTTCTCTATGCGGCCCGGTAGAGATTTCATGATTGTCTTCTGCTTTTCATACAAAACGATTCCGTAAGCTCGTTACGACACGTCGGAGACGTCCTTCGCCACAACGCGCCGTACTACTTCAACATTATCACCGTCATTCACAGCCACCATTACCTCCGGAATTTCAACCTGCATAAAATTTAATAAGGGATAAAAAAGTGTCTTATAAAGTGTGTCGCCGACTTTTATATCTCAGTCACTTTTAAACTACTATCAAAACTGCAAGCTGAGTGAGTAGTGCGTATCCGAGGCAGGCGGGGAATGTATGATGGTAAAACGAATCACAGCAATAACGTCTCGTAGACATAACGATTTTATCCAAAAAAATGAATCACACCACATCGACTTTTAGGTGGAAGGTAATGTTACGTTACATGAAAATGTGAGAATTCACAAACCATGGAGTCTAGCTTATAAAAATTAATGAATGTTTTTCGTAAATTGCTTTCTATACTATATTCCAGGCTGTCACAATAATTCCTTTGTCCGAAATTTGGGGAGGGATTTCAGCTGGAAGGCTGGTGCAGGGAGAAGCCTGCCTCTTCAAGGGATGCTGCAAAATTACAATGCTTGACTAAGTTTCCAGATGCCTCAAATCTAAGCACAGGGTATAATAAATGTGCACTTGTGTGACTTGTTTTATGTTGCGAGGTGTACGGCATCTTGACGCCTGCCCAATCAGAATTGCTGATGGATATGATCGGCTTACTAATATGAGGGCTGCCTAGCAGTTCCAACAAGAGCGCTGAACGAACTGTGGCATGCAAGACTGCCGTTGATGTCTGATAAAACAAGCGGTCTTCGATATTGGCATTAGATCAAAGGCCATGCATCTTGATATTGGTTGTGAATGGGTCAAACCATGATTTGTGCAGCAATGATCTTGTGTGAATTACATACGTCGCAGTCAATTCTTTCTTTTATGCACGGAAAATGGTCGAAAGTGTAGATGAAAATGCGCACACACGATGGTGAATTTTGACATTCAAAATCCACCTACTTTATGTGGGTCGTCAACTTCAATTACGTAGGATCTGGTAATTCTGGTCACATACATTTCTGGTGCCGCTATACAATTGTCAAGTGGTCCATTCTTCAAACACAGAAATTTGTTGAAGAAATTTATGGTGCCAACAGAACGAATGCATTAATTCGTACAGGACGTCAATGCCATTGATAATTGTTCCAGTAGTATACAAATCTAAAACAGGCCGAACAAGAAAATCGAAAACTTCATTTACCTCGGTGCCATTTGTTTGTTCATGATAGTCGCCTCCTGAAAAATGAAAAAAGAAGATCGTAAACATGGCGGGCTGGTAACGCAGTTGGACATTACAGTCTTACAGAAAGTACGTCAATTGTAAGCTTATATGAAGCAGTATAAAAATTTCTGCCCTACCATAGTTGAGAGATCAAATGACACCTAACTTTCATTACGTGGATAGGTGAAATTTTACAAGCGGCAACGTGCCATAACAGATTCATCATGACGTTTCTGATGTCAAAATGTTCAAGTATATTGTCCCTTGGGCCTGCCATGGATCACACGACAGGTGATAATGTCAAAACGAATGTCAGATACACAGATGCTCAGTATAGTCATTTCTCCGTACACAGAGACGCTAAAAACAGTCTGTGCATACAGACAGTTTCGCATCCCAGAAGACGGTTTTAGTCTCGGGCCATAATAGAATTCTACTCCGGGCATTCAGCTTTCCGAACAACCCTGACAGCGAAGAGAAGACCGCTACTTGATACCAGATGTCATCTTCAAACCAAGTCACTTGCCGTACCGTTTGATTCCGCACGCTTAGTGAGATTTCGCATCACTTCCTCTTCCAGTTCCTTGTCATAGGTGGAGTTGTCATTTTGTCTAAATGTGAATTGAGATATGTGTCACAATGTCAGACAAAGCAAAACAGAACGTAGAATCCATCTATCCGAAGAATACCTCAACAGTGATCTAGTATGGATCTAGAGGTACCAGTAACGGAGTACCTTTGCGCCACTTACTCAAACAGTTTTGAAGCAAAACTACTTCGTTTTCACACTTCGAATTTTGTGTAAGTACAAAGTTTTTAGATAGGTACACATCTCTCTCATATGAAAATTGCCACAACAGCACCCGCATCACAGCAGTTCAATACATACTTTTGACAATTGCACGTAATTTTCTTGACATCATTCGCAGAAACGGATCTTGCAATTTGGCCTTAATCTACTTTATAAAACTATTTGTGTATTTCTAAGGGTTAGTCATACTCGTACAACTAGATGACTCTGGTTCTATAATGAAAATTAAAGTGAAATGCCGGAAATCTAATTTGTGAAATGCTTCTTTGCTTTAAGTCTAATCCAAGCGGCGAATTGTCTCCATGCTCTGATTTCAATTCAAATTTTTGGGTTTCTTGTAAAAGCTGCACACCTGCATAGTGCGAAACGTGCCGAGCTTGTCGTGCAGACATTTGCTGTTCCCAATCTCACGACAATAAACTATGATTTGATATGAACTGAAAAATCTGTGCAGCTGTAATTCTAATTCTAGTATAATTTGGAAACAACTGTGTAGCTGGAGTTCTAATTCTAATTTATTAAGTTTTCTGGTGTCGCATTCTCAAATCTCGACACCTTCATTTCTACATGGAGTTGCTACTTCCAAGTGAGAAGAATATTAAAGCATTACTTTCTACTTGAGATCAGTGACACTGAATAATTCCGCCCTGGGACTGAGTAGAATTGCAACGGCTACATCCGTCCAAAGCAAAAAAAAGGAAGACACAAGCAAAACTCACCTATCGTTGTCTTGGGAAGTGCTGTGTCGCGGAGTGGGCGCGCCGTTGGAAAGGCCTAAAAACACAACCACATGAAATCTACGTTCACAATGACACACACGAACGGAATACCGTCTTCGGGATAAACAAAGTGAGGTTTGTTGGGGTCGTCCTCGTCGTCACGTTCGCCAGAGTATCGGAAGCGGTTCTTTGTCGAAGCTGATTGTTTCCTGCAATATCGATGGAAGACACAGTGAGATGGTGATTTACTGCCTTTCCACAGCTCATGTTCTACGCCGGCGAAATTGCTCTACCGCACCATTTGAGCTACATGACTTCATGAGGACAGATACAATTCGTCGGCGTTACACAGAGGTTGTTAAAGTCGTCATCATTGGTACTACAGTAGCAGTTCCCAAGTAAAAAGCAAGTATTCTAGGCCTGGTTTTGAAAACTGTTCAGTAGAAGTGGAGGAAATCTAAAACTGGTCACTAGAACATCATGGGAACGCAATGAAAATGTAAGTATTCTAATCCTGGATTTTCGAGAAGTGACATTAACTTTGTAAATTTAAAGTCTAGTAGAGCGATTTCCAAGTAACTATTCTAGGCTTACTTTAGTTTTGAAAACTGGATGCACTTTGGAAATCGTAACAACTTGAGTCGGTAATGCAAGCAGGCAAAACCTATCAGACTACAACAAGAATTTTGTCTACGACCAGTTCTTTCCGATCCCCTAAGCGAACAATCGAACCTCTCTCAATAGTCTAATGTCATTAGATCGTATCTCACCATGGCTCCCGACGCGAACGGGTAAGGGGTGCTGACATGGTAGGGCGTGCCCCGTGGCGTGCCCAGGTCGTCTGCCAAGTCGTTGAACGCTGTAATTTAAAGATAAGAATATTTTCTATTCTTTGACATCTCCAGACTGTATACTGACCTGATTCGTCGTGCCTGTAAGGAGACGGCTGGTTTCCAGGACCGGTACGGATATGCCTCGCCAGGTCCTGCCGCTTGATTTTTTCCAGCGCTTCTTTTAGAATCATTTCTGTCGCAGAGGTTCAAGTTATTTTTGTGAAACGCAATAAAAAAACGCTATTATTACACCATTAATATGCACAAAGTAAACTCACTTTGGGTTAACGGGAAAGGCAAAAATTGAAAGTATGAAATAAGAAACAACGATTAAGGAGTCTTACGTCACAGAACAAGACAAGTTACAATATTTGCTGAAAAGAAAATATACATTTGATGGTGCGAGTTTCATTAGCAAACACATATCCTTGTCTGATTGATTGCAGTCGAGCATAAAACAAGGCGTTCGCAGTGAAGACAACTATTAAATGCAAGTACACAGATTGGAAGTACAAGTCCTGTTTGCAATTTAACAATAGCGCGAAAGGGTTAGCTGTCATGACAATTTCGGTCATAAACGTGATGAAAACATATCCCGAAGCTTATTTATATTATACACTAAATTAGTCGGAATAACGAGTAGTAGAGAATCTCACCGCATTCGTATTTTTGGCGATTCTTCTCGTACCAAAGCGTCAGAAGGCAGAAGCCCTTTTCACCGATATCGCCGCCGCACTCTTTCTGAATGTTCCACACGGAGCTCTCGCTGATGTCCAAATTCCTGGCCAGCTCCATCCATTGCAGGCCCAGCTCAGACGCAATGGCGTGGAACGACGCTTCCAGATTACCTGTAAATGGATGTTGCTGCTTGATGCTTTGATATTATCATTGCTATTAGTTTTCAAATTTGAATATCACAATTAAAACACTAAGTCAGCTTGATATGGTCCCTAGTTAACAGCCATGTACCTGGCCTCAAGGACATAATGCTTATTGTAGCGCTATAGCAGCTTACCACGTGTTGCATATTGACCCATATTACGGTAATTTAACAGTACTAGTGCAATGCACAAACCCTATGGAATTCTCTCGTTACAGCTTAACTACATAAACTCATTGTTTTATTCGTTCTAGAGACTCGGTTTAACGCGAACCTACACATATCTGTATTGAGTGAATCTGCGGAATTAAAAATTCACACACCTCAGGGTAGCAAGACTGAATACTAAGCTAAATATTGGTACAGCTTGACCTATAAATCTGGTTGGCTGCTTTACTACTGAAGTGTTCCCAAGGAACAGTGACACAGGATGAGATGATCGTACATTGTACATGGCGCAAGTACGGTGTGAAAATTCACCAACTGTACTGCCACAAAGGCTGCCCTGGTCTCAAGGACATTGCTTAGCAATGATGCCGATTGACATCAATACGCATCAACCCACACCGATGACATGCAATTCATAAAATTCGCACATAACGGCAAAAGATACGAGGATACAGAAGCAACATATACATGAAATTATGCGAACGACAAATTGCGAAAAAACAACGTACCATGTTACCCACAAGTAACATGGTCGACATTACCCTGCGAATACGCCATACAAGCACAACGATTTCGGCACAACGCCCAACAGTTCTACTAACTCTGGCACCGAGCAGCGTCAGAAGTTCCAGAGTATTCCCGCCTGACCGATGACACATCAATTACAGAGCTCGAAGCAGACTCTGCAGTTTCGGAAACATTGCTGATTTCTTCACAAACATCCGTCTGTGACGAAACAACTGTGCGACGCGCCGTTTCAGAATGTAACGCGCGGCTTTGGCAAAACGCGGCCCATTGATGATCCTGAACAGTTTGGAGTGAGCCGGAAGTCCGTGAAATGTCACGCATAGAAGTTTCGTAGGCGACTTGATTGTCCCACCACTGCGTCATCGGTATGACGGGATTATAATCGCATGGTTCCGGCGTAGACTCAAATTGTGAAGATGTAACCAATTCTTTCCGCATTTCCAAGGTCTCTCTCTCAGAGCTGACAACACGAGTCATATCGTGCCTTGTATACGAGGCATGACACTCTGCTTCAACAGATAGTTCTCCAAACTGAACATTAGGCATACCTATATCTTCAACGTGTCCTGACACATCAGTCTGTGTAACTGTACGTAGAGTACTGTGGCTTCGTGAAGATGATTCAGAAGAATTAACCGATTGTACATAATGTTCGTTCGAATCTCTGCGACTAATCGCCAATCCGTCGGACACAACGCAATCCGTAACGGCGCCAGACCACACAACGCTCGTCACTCCGCTCCCGGCATTTGTTACCGGTATTTTAGTAGAATAGTTAGCAAGCTGTGACTTGTATTCGGCCTGTTGTAAACCATAGTGATCGTTGCGCGAATCTTGTGATGCGTAGTAGTGGTGGGTGTCGCTGGCAAACGGAATGGTACGTGAAATGGGCTGGGTAACGTTATCTGTAAAGCGAATCGTTTCCATACTTGTAGAGCGTATTCCTGATGCTTGGTCGCCGCCTATGCATTCCGCATCTGTATTAAACATATTACTGCTGGCGGGCTGTGGAGAAGTACACAGGTCTGTTGCGAAATTGATTAGATTGCGGGATGTTTCCTTTTGACTTTCAGAAGACAGGCTATCAGTTTGACTCGCAAACGTCGCCAGTGCCAAATTGGTAATTGCTCTGTCCTGAGGACCGTGTGAGCCATGATTTTGCATCTCGTCGCCATCATTTTCAGATACGGTCCATGACACAGACGCTGATTCGCGTGTCTCGCTGTAGAAGTGGCTTTGCGTATTGTCCGTATCACGAAATTCATGAAATTGTGATTTCACATCGTCTTTTACATCTTCAAGATTGGACAGTTTTAATCCACCACTTGCTAAACCTGTTACCGATGTCAATGCAGAATAGAAAGTTGCGTCCTTTTGTGGCAGAAAATCAGTAACGACGGACCCAGTCATCGATTCATTCGCTAAATCAATGTCCCGAGAAGCAGCAGTGTCTATAACATCTCGGCACGGACTATTTCCTGCATATACGTCGTCGTATTTGTTTGAAAACAACACAGATTCCACAGCTGTTGATTCCTTGCTGTGTTGATTACCCAGAGTTACATCTGAACTGTATTCCTGGGTAAGTTCATCATAATCTTTGTCGCAGCAATCTGATAATAGAGGAGCCGAAGGTATGACACCAGCGGATCGCGGACTGACACAAAAATCAGTCTTTCGGTCTGAAGCTAATCCATAAAAGTCAAGCTCATTCACAGCACCTGTGCCTTTACGAAGACACAAAACATCGACGTTACCATCACCCGCAATATCTTTGTGTAAAATAAAATCGGAATGAGCCAGCACACGTAAATCTGAGCGGATGTCTTGCGTGGCGAGTGAAGGGTCCCATTTTTCATTCGTTGCAGTGTGCGCCATGGAGACGTTGACATGGATATCCGCTGTTTCGGGACAGCTGTAAACAGCACCAGATAAATCTCGAAGATTGGCTTCCTCCTGGCACGCGTCATCATTGCATCCCTCAATAGAATCGACCTCATCGTTACAATCTGCATTTTTATTAGAAATACCCGACAAGCTTCCCGCAACGGGGGATTCTGATGCTACATTTTCATCATCGGGATAAATGTGCTCGTTTTCCTGATCTCGATCATCAATCGGATGAAATTCCCCGCATTCAGAAGAAGACGTGCTAGTCGAGGTGTCAGATTCGGCGAAATTATCTGTCCGGTCATTGGTTTTCTGCGTGTCGTAACCCGCACCGTCGACAGCACAGATAGTATCACCCTCCAACGAGTCTAGCGACACGTTCGATTGATAAGCTTGCGATTGGAACGGTTTATCAAAACTTTCGCGATTCTCAACGTCCTCGGCAATATCTTGCTCACTCTGCAGGCATGTATCACTTTCTGAATTTTCCGCATCCGACGCATTAAAATCGTCATCAATCACTGTACTGTGGCTGGCTTGACAGGATCCGTCTGTCGACGTGACTACAACGGTGGGAATAGCGGTATACGCAGCCACAGTGTCCGAATCACGTTGACATTCAGAGGGCTTCGATGTTTCAGATAGTATTCCATCCGTGCCTTGTTCAATTTTTGAGTCGGAAGTCAGTTCGCAAGATTCCCTCCTGTATTGCGCAGTGCTCCATAACTTATCGTACACGTCGTCTAAATCGACGTCAGCCTTTGTGTTAGCATCTGACCGGGCTGTGGCAGTTGAAATGGACGAATCGACAGCGATAGAGTTGCTTATTCTGTCATCATCATGAGAGGTTTCACCCTGGTGTATTTCATTTGAGCTTTTTTCGGACCCCGGGTTCCACTGGTCTGAAATACCAGCGCAGTCGGTAGACGACACAATTCCAATCTCAGTTTTCAAATCAGATTTGTGATCTGTACTACCATCTGTTTGCACTAACGCAGGGTATTCTGCGATACCTTGATTTGTCGTAGCTACGGAAGTATTGGATTCCGATGATTGTGTGTCAGGAGAATGTAACATGTGCGAGAACGCAGCTTGTTCTTGCGACACAGGAGAAACCGACTGTAGCGACAGCACAGAGGCGACACACTCGGAATCGGAATCAGAATGATCGCTTTTGTCTGTATTTTCATCCGACGAATAGTGGCTACTGTCTGGTCTGACTTTTGGGGCGATTGAATTTCCGTCGGAAGGATGCGAATCACGCAAAGACGTCGAAAAGAGATCGTTCCTAGTATTGTAGGTGTCCGTGTCGTACACACGTGTGGCGGTTTGAGACAGCAACCCGTAGTGTACCAGTGGCGTTACATTATCAACACTATATCGTTCTTCAAAACATTTTTGTTCGCTTGATATTACAGTTGCGACATGCTCAACGTGGGCAATATTTTCAGTCAATTTGTCATGAGCAAAATCGTCTTTGCACGGTTCCGCGCATTCTTGTACATTACAGACTGCGGTTAGCGGTACAGGCGTTTCCTTGATGTCAATCAGAGCATCTTGGGCGGCGTTGCGACCCGTGTTCTCGGTGGTGCCTCCAACATCATTTACGCTGTGTTCAGGCGGCACGTCATCAAATTCTTCGAGTTTGAAATCTCTTTGTATGTCGCGATCTTTATTTTTGGAACCACTATCCTCAGACGTAACACTGTCGGTATCATCATTCGGGATGATTTGCGTTGAATCTGATTCTTGCACACTGATGTGAGGTGATAAGGTTCCACCAACAAATTCATGATTTCCTCCAGCATTGACTTCACGATTCCTGTATATACTCGACATGGTTGCGAGCGATTCACCAGGCGGCAAAAAACTACCACCACTGTAAGGAGTCGGGTGTACATCAGTCCACACGATGCACATATCTTCATGCGCGCCAGCGCCTTTTTTGAGTTGCTCTGGATATTCTTCTTCGCCCAAATTACTTTGTGCCGCTTGATCACAAGATGGGTTGAACACTTGTTGGAGTTTCCACAGTAGATTATCTTCCGCATCGACAGCCTTGTCAATTTCAGAGATTATATCATTATCCGCTAAGCCACAATCTATTGGACGTTCCAAATTTGGTGCTGTCAATAGTTCTAAGTTCGATTGCTCGGCGGACACAATATTCGTCGCAATGTTATTTTTGACACCATCGCCCTGTCTCTTGTCATGAATTAGATTTCCGATGCCTTTCGTCAGAGTTAATTCCGAGTCTTGATAACACTCAGTTGACTGCTGTAAACACGCATTTGCATCCTGATTTCGTCTGCACATCTCATCTGCTTCCTCATTCCAAGTACTTTCCGTTTCATCATAACTGCGTCTACATCAATGTCACGATCACTAGAACATGCTTCATCAGGACTTTGCGCAGGGGTGTTATCTAAACCTTTGTCTGCGTCCAATTTTTCAGTTGAAGTCTGTTTAACGATGCCGAATTCTTCAGTGACAGGCGAACTGGGTACAGCTGAAAACGTTTCTGTGACGTCACACTCTGAAGTAGAATACAATATACTTTCGTTTTCATCATTGACTTGGTTTAAACAGTTTGCCGCTGTTGACTGTTCTGACATTGTAGTTTCAGATATGCAGCTTTGATCAGTGAAACCAGCTTCGATTCCAACAGTGTTGATGATTGCAGGGTCAACTGCTTTTTCAGTTTCAAAGTCCACGTCACAATCACTAGCCTCAAAAACTACGTTGGGTGAGTCATCTACAGGAGAATGCTGTTCTACCACCGACGCGTCGGTCGAAGATTGTTCGGAAGTGGAATATCGATGTTCGTCAGCGTTACTGTCTTGGCCTGAAATTTCTCGTAGAATCAGCTGGTCTTCTGTTGTAGTTTCTGTAACGGAGCTGTCCCATTCCGAGGCAGATTCCCTAGGTTCTGAATCAGACATCTCCACAAACTGTACACAATCGAAAGTGCAAGGATCACGACCGATTTGATCTAAATTCGGAATTGAAAATTCCAACTGTCCATCTACAGCAGCAGCATTTGTGGTGTCATTTCCGATAGCTACATTCAAATCATGATTGCCAGCGTCCCCAGTTAGCGCCTTGGCTTCTTCCAGAGCAGGTGGATCAACTAAACCGTTTCTGCGAGATGATACTCTGTATGTATTTCACTCTTAACAGCATTCCGGTGCACAAGTACAGCTCGATCTTGGGAGCAATCCAGCTCGGTTGTATCAGACTCATGATCCAAGCTCTGAAGAGAGGTTTGTTTTTCACTTTCCGCAACTGCAAGTACACGATGTTCGTCAGTTACATCAGAGTTACTTTCGCCTTGTGATAGTGAACGCTCAGTGTGATCATACCCCATGACAGGTTGATAATCTTCAAAGACGTGTACAGGTTGTACACAGTGCCCTGCATCGCTGAGGTTAGAGGGTAGCGCCTCTTCCGGCGTCACTGTTACGGCAGTGCAGTAATCTTCACTGTCTTGTAGAGTAGTATTGGAAACTTGTGTTGAAGGACGTTTCATAGTTTGTTGCGTGGGTGGCACGAATTCAGCCTTGTCATTGTTCTTGGTGTTATTAAAGTCATCTTGAATTAAACATGCGCCTTCATCACAGATCTTTTCAGCAGGCGTCAATTCCGTGCTACTGGAACTAACTTCAATGACAACCATATCTTTCACAGTAGC
>ATSW01012260.1:0-11792 GCA_000444245.1 Botryllus schlosseri | reverse complement strand
CACAAGTCCGATGCCACCAAACATTAAGGGCAAAACTATTATAACGTCCTATTCCTACGTCCTGTCTACAGGTAGAACTTCACAGCGACGCTGCAAGGACCACAAACGTTTATAAAAAATTTCTCTATTTCAATATAAACGTTTATAAAACTACAATACGGCAACCGCCAGCATAAACGATGAGCCAATAAAGGTCGTCACAGTTTGAAAAAGATTCGAAAATTCGCACAACACCACATAAAAAAGCAGATTACAAACAATTACAAACACGGGGTAAAATTTTCAACGTTTTGGCACCAGCCGACAAAACAAGTCTGCGATAATCATATGTCTCTCTCCGGCACGGTCGCGTTTTCATTGCGTTTCTTGTTTTGAATTTCGTTAAGACAGTGGACGGTGTCGGACAGCAGCAGGTCGAGAATGGTGTCGGTGAGTTGCATTTTTACCGTGGTTTCGTCTTCGTCGTAGTTGGTCCACTCTGGCTCTTCCTCACGCAATTCCCGAATCTGCGAAACAAAGAATTGTGAGCCGGGGCTGTCAAGGTGGAGGTCTAATCGTGGTGGTCGGTTGGCAACAGAGCACCTTTACTTTTTAGGGGTACTCTCTATCACCTGGCACCAGAGATGAGCGCGGATTTGGATTTGAACAGAGCTTATTTGAAGATTCATGGCTGTGTTTATAATTACGATTTTGAATGTGAAATTTTTCAATTTTCACGTGACATGAATTTTACGTTTTAAATTGAAAATGAAATCAATAATATTTCACAATTTTCATGCGGCCAGTTAGCCAGTTAAAAACCATATCTTTTCAATGACAAGAACTTGAAAATGCCGACTGCGAAAGTGCCCTTACCAGGATCACGTCCACCCTATCCTTCTTCTTCTGACTGCCCCACTTCATCCCGATCCGTTTATTGCGTTTATCCATACTGCCGTGTAGGTTGAGAAGCTTTGATACCTTCTGACCTATGTACGACTGAAGTTCCTGTAACGACAGAAATTCAGGTAATGTCAAGTCATAAAGATAGGTCTCAAAGTAACAAATAAATAAATGCGAGAATTGTAGGTACAGTGTTTCCATCAAGTACTCTCGAGTCGCGGTCAACTTTGACTCAAAGTGACTCGAGTCAAGTCGCAAGCGCGTTGTTGCAGGCTACATTATTAAAACCATATGCGTTGCCACGGTTATCTATGTATCTCCATGATCATGCTCAATTCAAAATAGTGTGGTCATATAAGTCAACATAAGTCAACCTCATATTTGTGTTGAGAAAAGAATGTTTTCAGCGGGTATGAGGTAACCAACCAAATATTTTTCTCCGAGTCACAAGTCATTCCACATTTTTGATGCGCGAGTCAAATCCAAGTCTAGTGATGACGTTAGTCCTCCAAACACCAGACTACGGGGTATACCACATTGTCGCTTAGAAAATCTCACTCAAAAAGTCAACTCATCAAGTCAAGTCATTATAGGGCAGCGACACTTTCCATCCATGTTCATAACTCGTAATTTGTTTCCGATCATCAAATGTACTCCAAGCAGCTGACCACGCACCTCTTCGGTCTTTGGTATTTCCTTATGCATCGGTCCGCTCCTGGTGCGTTTTTTCTGCCATTTCGGAGTTTTGGTCCGCGTCTCGATCTGCGACTTGCACGCAAACACCTCGGTCATGAATTCCCGCACCTGAAAGGTCACACGACCGATAAAGACCCGTGACCGTCGACCGACAAGCCGAAGTCTCCCACCGTGTCGATCAAACTCATTTTGAAGATGTGATTCGCTTCGACGTCGCGTTTCTTTTTCGCCTCGGTCTCGGGCGTTTTCAGCGTCTCCACGTCTGGGTCGTTTTCCCGCGCCCCGTCAAACAGAACGTCGGGGACGAACGCGTCGATGTCCTCGCCGGCGATATGTTTCGAATGAAACGCAGATACCTGAAATATTTGAAGACATTCTAGAAGGTGCAGAACTTCAAACACAATTGAATAGTATATTCATATTGAAATGGGCTCTAATCTTTTCGGTTGACACTCGTCAGGCGTAATCGTCAGCAACTAGAGAGAGAAGTGAAGAGATGACGGTATTTCAACAATCGTATCATCAAATATGATGTCAGCGCATGAAATTTTGAATAATTCGGACGAAGAGATTGCTTTAACCTCATGTACTATATTTGGACCACACCTGAAAATGTATTTTGGGCACGTGTAATATATGCGCAAGTCACCAAGATAAATAATCTGGATTTAGTTTTGGATTTACGATTATTTTCAAGTTTGATTGATATCGAAGATTGATTTGGGGTTGGCATGAAATTTTGATAAAATTTCAAACCTTCGATCGAATTTCAGTCACAATCGGATTAGGACATGATATGAAATTAATTCTGGATTCAAATTTTGATGTTGGACATTTGTGCCGTGCCGGCCCCGCGGGCTGCGGCCGCACACCACCAGACCAGAATAATCCTAACGGTATCGAGTGATACCGGGAAGATTCCGTTCTCATATAAATACTTGCACAGTCAGATTTAACTCTGGAGGGGCTACTAAAAACAAAAGTACTAGATAATTGAATGAATTGAAAATTGAAACAATCTGACTGGAAATACTCACCCTTACGTACAAAGATTCACGTAAATGTTGCTTTTTAAATCATAAACATCCCGAATTTCGCGGTCACGACAATCGAAGGTTTGATTAACCTTCCCAGTTCACAAGACATTCCGTGGTCAATTCATTTTCGATAAGATAACTAATTTCGAAAATTACCGCTCGTGCTACTAAAAACCTTCTCACGGGCCACGTCTACGGGTTGGCCACCCCTGGCATAGATTATAATTTATACTCTATATGTGACTCGCAAATGACGATATTAAGATAGGTTTGAAGAAAACGCTCACGGTGTTTTTGACGAGCTTTAAGATTTGCGCCGGATCGTGATCGATTGAAAATTCTTTTGGTACCGGAGAGGGCTTGAAGTAATCGGATAGCGATTCGCTCAGCCGACCGACCTGCGTTAAAAACACATTAACATGCAGTGCAGCAGAAACGTGTGGACTGTGGGTTAACCTAGAAATATAAAGTGACTGAAAACGAATTACGAGGCCATACCAGTGTTGGAATAAAGTCCTTATACACGCGGTTCTCAACCTTTTTGTCTTCAACCCTTTAGACAGTCACAAACCCCAAAGACTGAGAAACATACTTTTAATGAACACATAACGTCCAGCCCAGTCATTTCTACCTAGCAGCTCATCTTGAAGTTATTTTAGATCTGCGGTAATGTATATCACAGAAGAAATTTGCAAACATTTTTTTTCTCCAAAACCCCAATATAACGTCTCTACACAGCAATATATTTGGATCAGTAGGTTATTGGCAATTTGGCAGTTAAAATGAGTTTGCACGGTAGAATATTTCATCTCAGACGGCCATTCTGTCCTGGCGTTTTGGCACAAATGAAGCAAAACTGCCACGAAATTTCTCTGATTTAAAATAAATACAAACTAGGTTATCAATCCTTTTGCTAATTTGGAGATTTCACGGATCCCTGAAAAGGCTTCGCGGACCCCCGGTCGAGAACCACCGCCCTATACCTTCGAGTCACTACAAATTTTGACTCAATTCGAGTCAATTAAAATTTTTCCAGTCAGGTCACAGATAGAGTCACGCAAATTTTTAAAGGGACTCGAGTCAAGTCGAGTCACTTCAAATTTTTTCGTTCCGAGCCAGTTTCTGGTCTACAAATATCTTCAGTTGGTGTCATTTGTTTTAATGTCACAATGCATGTGCAATGTGCATACTTGCATATTGGCTTACACCGGTGACGACACCGGTTCATATCGATGTTTCCACAAGTACAATTTGCCAGGTTTAAGCGGCCCTCACCTGCCACGAGCCGCTGTCTGATGACAAGCTATCCCGAGACGCGGTTGGCTTGGACACGCCCGCGGCTTGAAGGAGGTCGTCTTCGATCCATTCGTCCTGAAAATACTAGCGAGAGGTTAAAATGCCGGCTCTGTCGTATTGCGGTGGGAGCCAAGTCAGAAGAATTGAGTGAAGAGAAAAAAGTCGACTACATTTGCTGTGCATCCGAGATGAGAGTGGATTTCGATGCAAAATTAACAGATTTGAAGATTTTTGCCAGATTTGAACAGCATTTGGACTAAAAATTTCGTTTTCGAGGTGGATTTGAATTTTGACTCGCGTGATTCCTGACAATTTACAATCCCGAGCGAATTTCGAAAAAATTCATTCATCGCCAAACGTCGACTTGGATTAGGCCGGTAACTAAAATGGATATAATTTTAGATTTCATCCACTTTTCCGTTTCTAGGCCCAGAATACCTAATGTTTTATTTACTTGAAAATTGTTTATGATAGTTGAACTCTAGTAAAACAATTACGACGTCACTTCTACGATGATTACTTTGACCGCCACTGATACATTATTTCCAAATTCGAAAATAAAAAAAATTCTCATCTCTGTTTGATGAACACACGCTCGGTATTAAACATGGCCTGGCGTGTCGAATTCCAAAACGCGCGACTCACTTGGCTGACGCCGAGGATGGGAGACACGGGCCGGACCGGCGGCGTGCTCTCTTTGTCGTCGGTATCGCTGTCCGTGTCGGATATTTTTGAGTGTCTCATCCCCAGTATGTCCTCCACTTCCTTGCCGTAGTCGAGCTTGTTTTCCTTGAAAAGTGAATATCGTTTGAACGACTGAGGCAAAAACTGAAGACCCTCTCACTTGAAACGAATCTAACAGTGAAGATGTTATCGGACAGTCCGCTAGATAAAATCGGCTGACACTGATATTTCTAAGGAGACGGATATCTAGCAGACTCTAGTATTGGTGTTTTCGCCGCGTTAGGATATATTCATAACCATAAATAAGCTATTCAAGTAAGGCAGCATGGCATTTGGCATACAGCATCCCCTGCGAACTGAAACCAAGACGTTACCATTGCCGATTTTGTAGTGTCGTAGTTTTCCCCGGAATCTTGATTCGACCATTTCATGGCCCGCTGCTTCGGATCTCCATCACCTTCTCCACGGTATCCCGAAACAAGTCGTCCGTAACCGAATCTGCCAAATTCGCGTGACCTTTGACATCGCCGGTTGTCTGAAATGCGTCGTAAAAAAGGTTGAGCAGACGTCACGAAACACACGGGCGAGGCAAACATTTCAAATCCCGAATTCAGAATTCGGCATCAAAGCGTGGAAAAGATACAGTGCAACAGTCACATAATAGATGAACATAATAAAGAAAAATTGCAAGCTTTGCCAATCAACAGCAGAATAGAATCATGACGCCAAAAATTCAGCAAATCATTTGAAAAAAGTCGGGTCGATGATCATTTGTTTGAATTTTATGTTTTATGATCATCGATTCCACTTTATTCGCGTGATTAGCAGAAATTTTGGATTCACAATTCTATTTTCTGTCGATAGGCAAACTCACATTTAATCTACACCGATGATGGCGCAATAACACATCATTTACCCCGTGCTCTAAAAGCATTCCTTGTGACATTGAAAGACCAACAAACACAAAAAAAGTCAACCTCTGATTCGTCTTCCACGTCTTCCTCGATGTCTCTGGTGAGCTGCTCGAGGATTTGAGTCCGAGTCGGGGCTTGGGAGTCGTCCGTACTCGAGTCGTCATGGTCTTCGCTTGCGTCGCGCGTTCCCTTGTCTTTCTTTTCCGAATAACGATGCAAAATGTTATCCATGGAATCCTGAACCAAGACGCAAGATTAACATTTATAAAAGACCCGTCTCAGCTTGACCGAGCAATGCGCTCTAAATGTGATGTGGTCTCAAATCCGAGAATAAAGTTGAAATAAGCCAAGTTTTCAAACCATTTATCATACAATTATTTTTAACCTTACCTCAAGCAAAGAATCGAGCAGTCCGCTGGTCAGCCTGTCGGCTAATCTTCTTTTATCGGATTCCCGTTTGGTAGCGTCCTTATCAGGCTTCAAAGCGGGCGCGGCATCGCTCTTCGACGAGGCACTGAAAATGATATATTGTTGGCGCAAGGTTGTAACCAAGTCACAACGCGCCGAGTCACAAGTCAATCTCACTTTTATAGTTTTGACTCGAGTCAAGTCGAGTCATTTTTAATTCGCCATCGAGTCAAGTCCGAGTCGAAGTCATCGAGCGGAGGGTCGAGTCCGAGTCATGGTATTATGACTCGAGTCCGAGTCCAAGTCATTGTGTTGACTGCTCAGTTTCCAGTTAAGGTCTTGTCAAACCCACTTTTTATAACTATGTTTGGTGATATCAAATGGTTCGCATTTATGATATGCTCATTTTCCTCACTTTTAGCAGTTTCTGGTCGCATTTTCAAGTACCAGTACCAATAGACGAAATCCCAGTATGGTGGTTACTTTACTATTCTTCGAAATTACAATGAAATGTCGGTCTTGGATGTCTGAGTCTCGAGTCAAGTCATTTCCGTATTTTGAGAAAATGACTCGAGTCAAGTCGAGTCATCAGAAAAGGAGGAATCCTGTATTATCAAATCTGATTGATGAGCTAAAACGCACGGTATGCCGCGGACATTGCAGAAAAGAGATTTAGTTACGAGATTCTATCTCAGCACTTGACCGACTCAACGCCCACCAGGGTAATACAACTTAATAATGTGTTACTAACCTGCTTTCCGACGACGAATCGCTCTCTTCGACTTTGTCAAATTTCTAAAAAACAGATATTGAAAACACCGATGATACCTACGTTGTGAGTCGTCGCTTACCTTTTCCGGTACGACTTCTTTTGGAGAGAGAAGCGCCAACCGGCCGGCATATTCGGACAAGAGAGTTATCTTTGTTGGCGGGGCGAAAATTCCGTGCTTCGCCGGGCAAGTGAAGTATCTGGGTGCAGTTGTGCAAAATGGTTAGCTTGCTACATGATTTACGTCAAAGTGACGCAGACGCGGAAAGTAAATGACAAGTGAAGATTTGTAAGAAAATATGGATCTTACGGGATAGAATAGAGCACTTTCCGGGAGATAAACTACTGAAAAAGGTCATCTATACTAAATTTTTGACTAAAAAATTGCAGAGTAATTGAGGCGCGAGATATGCACGCCGCAATTTCAGTTCACAATCGAAAAATTTGATTGCTTGATCGCGATTTTATCAGTAGTAATAAGATTGAGGAATAACTACACTTATTGAGGTTGAAATTACACCATTACGTTGCACCAAAAATACAGTAGCAGCATTGTTTAGTATTATCGATTAAAATATCTCTTGATCAACACGACAACGATAAATAGAAAGACAAATCCACCGATATTGGGTCAACAACATCATTACCTGTTTCCATTTACGGATCCATCATTTTTACCAATATTTGACTGCAGCTGCACGCCGACCCATACTCCCGACGCAAACTGAGTTTCTCCGACATATTTCACGACGCCGGTGTCGCGTTCCGCCACCACGACTTTATCGCCAATCTTGAAACTTGGCAAATCTAAAAAAATACTTGTTACAAATGCAAAATATGAATTAATTGGTTATGTGTCTCACCTTGTTTCCGATCGAGATCAATCCCGCTACTGTCATTCTTCAACGAGTCTTCCACGCTCTGTTTGTCGTCGACGGAAGAAACCTGACATAAATTCTACTGCATAAGTCCAAGTGATAACAGATTACGGGTTATGGTATTAGCCAATAACAGAAATCACGAAGATGCAGACACAGTTCGATATTCATGCCACTAACCCAACCGTTGGACAGAGGGTCTTTAACTAGGCATTGCTAACTACACACAACTTGGAAAGGCGTTAGTTAATTACATGATTAAATGCGACATCTAGAGTTATTTTCCAAACTGATGCGAATCTAATGTGTAACAATACAAAAGTCACGAGTGAAATTATCCTCAGAAAGGGATAATGCTGCCAAGTGAAGCTAGCATTGTCAAATTATACCCGAGGAACTGTAGGGAGTGAGGGTGTGAAATCTGGACGCCAAAATATGTGACTATATACCACCAGCTACGAGAAAAGTGTCCCAAAAAATCAGTTGAAGATACCACAAATACAGACCCAAGTATTTGATGTAAGTGGAATAGGATTAACGTAGCATTGCCCATACGAGTATACATCATGCGTTTCATTCAGACGACATGTAATTACCCGACAATATTGTCTCAAACTCATTTTCAAACGCACTGAAATGAACTGGTATGATCATCACAAGCAATCCTCATTAAGAGCAAAGGTCAGTCGGCTTTCAAGAATCCCCAGAGCATTGGGGGCGAGTGATAATTACATTCCCAGCACTTGACGTAATGAAGCAACGTTCGTGAAATGAAAGCCACCGAGGTTCATTTCCAAGGGGTCAAACTTTATGCATACATAACTTTGTCTATCGTTAATTTCTTTGGTGAACGGTATCATTATATAAATGTATTCTTTTTCGTTGGCGCACACATACCTTTGGAGCAGAGCTCAAGTCCAGCAACGGGAATTGCTCCGAACTCGCGGTTTTCTCGCTCGATACCTCCGAAATATCGTCGATGTGCTCGCTGATATCGTCTTCACTCTCCGAGTGCTTCTACATAAAAATGCGCGCATGATTTTTAACGCGACGCCCCAGATTCATATATCGTTACTCTACGACAGGGGTATAATACGTACATACTAGTTTAATCACATTTTCCCATTCTATCAGAGAAATCCAGCGATAACTAAAATCCGTTCTTAAATCGTACGAAAACTCAAAATTTCACACTGCGGCTCTCACGGCAAATCTGGGTCTGTTCAAAATTTTGATTCCATATCAAGTCCAAATTGAAATTCACGTGTAGCAGTAGCGTACACCCATTAAAACTAATTTTGAGCGAAGTATCATTTGCATTTACAACGCTACCTTCTCTGACATAGCAGGCGACGTAATATCCGTGTCCAAGGACTTCTTAGCCATCGTCTCCTCTTGCGGTCCCTCTTTTGGAGGAGAAACGACCGACGCAGGCAACTTGGACACGGCAGAACTCCTGGACGGAACCGGAATCAAACTTCTCGGTTTAGCACCACTTGAAAACAGCGACCGACTGATGCCGCTTGTCGGCATTTGCGTGCTTGACTTTGAGACGGTGGAATCTGTTTAGAAAACCGCAAGTAAGCGACTGTGGGTTAGCTTAAAAGACAGAAATTATACCGGATTTGTCGTGAAGTCCGGATTTTATTGAGCCGGGCGACGCCTCTGTCGCCATTTCTTCATCTTCGTTGGTCCTAATTACAGACAAACACTCGTTACACTTGGATTTGACCACACAGCGTCGGAGCGATAAAGTGCCTCGCCGAATTCATCAACAATTCAAGAATTCATATCTTTGGAAGTGAACTTTTTATCTATCACAAAATATTCGAAGAGCTTCTTGGAGGTACAGAACTTCAATATACAATCGAATAGTAAAATCATATTGAAATGAACCCGGATATTTTCGGCTGATGCTCGTCAGGGGTAATCGTCAGCAACTAGTAGAGAATTGGAAAGAACATTGTACTTCAACAATCGTATCTCGAAATATGACGTCATCAGCATGAAATTTCAAATAAAATGTACTATTTTGAAATGGTACACGAGCTGGTGACGTCATAGTTTGTGATACGATCGAATTTAGCACTGCACCCAGTTATTCACTTTAACATCAACCACCTCGATTTATCGCTGCTCTCCGATTCGCTCCTGTGATACCCCGCAACGCCCAAGCCGATGTGACCCGACAGAATCGAGGGATCGGACCCCAACAGCTGCTGCCTGCCCTGATGGTTCTTCTGCGGGCTGCGGATTTGAGGCTTAGCCACCACGCCTGCCGACTGACTGCCGAGCTCCTGTTTCAATTCATCCTGGGTCTTACGGATGAAGTCGTCGTACGCCTGTAAAGGGGAACGGATATCGTGCAAAGTACAGCTTGTAGAAAGTCGCCTCATTGGGATTGCTCACTAAGCTGTATATTGGAGTATATCAGCTGTTTAACCATAATTATTTATGTGATTAGTAGTAGCAGTAGCGAGTAATCAATATCTTGGACACCTAAATTAGCATAGCTGAATAACGTACTTACTAATATTCACAATACGCATTTCAATGAGCCACAGCACGTGCAAATTGACGGTCACAAAGTCGTTTGGTGCACAATCCGTGTATTATATCACCAGGAAAAAAATTGGCCATAAATTCGGCTGCAATATATTTATTTTTGCGGCCAAACGTCAGAAAACATGACCCGATTTAAACGATTTGGACGTATTCGGCAGGGCTGTAGCCAAGTCACAAGGTTCCGAGTCCCAAGTCAATTTGACTTTTATAGTTTTGACACGAGTCAAGTCGAGTCATTTTCAATTCACCACCAAGTCAAGTCGAGTCCAAGTCAGAAGGCAACGGGTCGAGTCCAAGTCATAGTGAGCACTGCCCAGTAGCGAGTTCAAGTAAGGTTCCACTCACTTCTGTGAAACTCTTGGGTGATATCGAAGGCCTGGGATTCGTAATATAATCGTTTTTCTCATTCTAAACATATATATTTAAACAGATAAAAGACAATTTCTGGGCCAATTTTTCATTCATTGGTCCTAATATACGAGACTTTTGAATAAGTCATATAGAATGAGTGTGACGAGAAAAATGACGACTGGAGTCCGAGTCGAGTCGTGACTCGAGTCTTGACAACCCTGGTATTCGGTTACCACGATACAGGGGTTATTTCAGGTGGTTTTATCACTATTTTTGACTTTAGAAAATCGAAATTCAAAATAGTATAAAGCGGAATGAAACAAGTATATTACAAACGCTCACCTCGATTTGGCTTTTCAAACTGGCCTCCTGCGCCTTCAGCCGGTCCTTGTGCCTTTGCTTCTGTTTCTTTTTCAGCTTCTCCGCGATCAGCCTACGTCTGTTCAGCTCCTCCTGATCCGGGCAACGTTTCCGTGTAAGAATCGAACGCGACTATTCCAATCAAATCCCCGACACACTCACTCTCAAGGCGCGCACTCTGCACTCTATGTCGCTCTGTTCAGTTTCGGACGGCGTCTGCGATATCGACTCATCGGACCAGGTCTCGGTGGATTCCTTCCGGCCTTGCTTGGCTTGCGGCTTCTTGTCCGTGGCTGGTTTTGAGGCGACGGGCTTGTCCGCGTGAGGCGCGGGTTTCGGGGGACTATCGGCGGAAATTCTGAGAAAAAGAACGCCGTATTGTAACCGCGCTGGACAAGGTACAACATGCGATTAGTTTGACAAATTGCAGTTGACAATGGATCTTTCAACGGTGTAAGCCCAGTGGTTCACAAAGAGGGCACTAGCGATCTTCTTAGCTACAAACAGGGAGATTGGGGGGGCACTGATACTGAAAGGGGGCCTTATGTACTATAGAAGTCTGTGTGAAAAATCCATTAATTAATAGTAATATTTGTGTACTAATAAGAGATACAAGACTATACAAGCCACTTTCAATCTGAAATCGTCATTAACACTCTCCACAGATGTTCATTACCATGCAATATTGAATTTTCTAACTAATCAATCTAACTAAACGAACAGCATCAATAGCCAGAACGGCTTATTGAACACGCAATTATAACAGCCTTTACGATGAGAATAACGAATTTCTAAGAGCATTAACGCAGATAACGAGGTATGACGATATTTTATTCCTTGATAGCGTCTGTCCTGAAATTTCTACCGACTTGCGACTTTGAAATAACTTCTATCGTGCTACCTATGAATTATATTAATCAAAAACTGCCACGAGCAACACAAAGTTAGGGGG
>ATSW01012258.1:0-13912 GCA_000444245.1 Botryllus schlosseri | reverse complement strand
GACTCAGGGTTCTTCGTAAGTATGGTTACCGAACTTAACAATGCGACGTTAGTAACACACCTTAAACATTTCGATGAAATGAATTCAAATAAGTTACATTAATACAGTAATTTGAATATTGCAATGAACAATACAATCATGTTGGCAAATTCGGTCTTTGAGCTGTGAATTGATAGATAATAAATTTGCCATTATGATTGTATTGTTCCTACAATATTAAAATTCTGTGAAAAAGAACTGAATAAATTCGTAATTACTTGAATCGCCTGTTACCTCACATTGTAGTTATGTGTTTTTTGATTACTCAAGTAGGTTTGCCCACTTACACTGATCACTGAAGTGGTTATCTTTTTACGGTAATTCCACTTCTGCTGCTATCATTTTTGGGTAAGACTTACTACTTTTTGCGCTTTGGATTTTGTAATGGTGGAAAGTAGATTTTGGTATATATCTGCATCGCTTTCATGAGCGAATATTTTTTGTCGTAAGAACTGAACAACGAACTAACCTGTAGTTGGATTTATTTTCTAAAATTGCACCCATCCGTGGTGTCATTTTACGTTTTTCCAAAATACACCCTGCGCAATTCTGAAAGTAACCACCTCCGGTCAACGCCTTATACGAATCCTCGATCAAGTCGACTTTTAGAAATTTCTTATATCTTTAGGGGCGTCGCTTCGACCACCTTAGATCGCAACAATCTTGATGACCTCCCGTCTCAGATTGTCAGGAAACTGAAGGAGACCGAAGATAACACAAGCGCTCACATTGCTGTCGAACATGACGATACCAGCGTCGGTGCTACGCATGCCTTTCAAGGTACCGACAAAATTTCGGTCTGTTCTATACGTTTTTGAGAGCAGCGAACGTACTAGTATTGCCAATTCATGGCATGCTGAATATAATTCAAGTAGACAAAGAAAATGTGAGGTCTGTGAGGTTCTCAAGTGAATAGTTTCAAAAACTGGATTTGGTCGAGGCGTTACCAAAGTTTAGTACCGACTCGAAGGGAGCAACTTGTTAAATTGCGAGATGCGTCTTTGCGTCTAGCGCAAAATCACGGATGACACGACATCTAGGCAAAATTTCTGAATCGCATTAGACTAATCAGACACAAACGCTATTCGGTTGGGTCGTTATACGATTTTGCTCGCCATAGCAGTGCAAAGTCGTCAATATAGATACATCTACTTAACAAAATCTGAAGTACGAAAAGTTGCGATTCTAAAACTGAAGAGTAGAAGTGAAAGTAGCCTGAGAACGTACTCACTTGACTAAGTATTGAACCGAGGAAAAACATACTTACTCTCTAAAAGTAGACAAGATTTCACTCGTTATAGTGCTGTAAAGTTATCAATAATCTGCTTTGTTCTTTACAAAACCCAAAGCACAAAAAGTTAGTGGTTTCGCGCCTTCAAAAGTGCCGAGTAGAAATTTAATTAGTCTACAACATCATCGTTTGAGTGAGTAACGAAATTAGGCAAAACATCGCGGCACTCTGAAACAGTGGAAATGCTTTGTTGCATGCCACCTGGCGAAAACAGGCTATCGTGGGAACGACATTGTATAATATGGAAGAGCTAAATTCGGCTGCAGATCAATTTAAGACTACACACAAAATAGGAGAGAGCATTTTGACAATCACAGAATAACTAGAATCAACAAAACTCCCTACTTTCTAATTTCTTAATCGTCAGTTTCCTCCTCGCTGCACCAATTTTCAGAGTAACTATCGCTTTCCTATTTTTGTAATCTCGGTAACTTGTTTGTTTCAAAATGGTCCGCGTGAATGTTTAGATGAGCACGGGAACTGGCTGACGTACACTTTCGGGGAATCCACTGGCACGGCGCAGATGATATCTTCGAATAATCCCACCGTGAACAGGCCGAGGAGACGGCGTAGAACGCTATCGTCGACGTAGGATGACTCGTGTCTGTGTATGTCTCGCATTGCTCACGTTCTTACCCTGTTCCTTTCAGGCAAGCTGGTAACTCGTCGGACGATGCGAAAAGCCCGCCCAGCGCTTCAGACAGCCGCACGCGGAGGAGATTCGAGTTTCCCAGCCTGAGAAGTTTCAGGTGATTTTACGATATTTCAATTTTGCCCGTCATAGTGTGTTTTAACATTGATTTCGTGGACCCTTGTGACCTAGTCAGTGATCATTTTCCAAACGGCACAATCGGAATTATATTCGTGTAGCCTAACCGCAAAATTTGGGCAGCTGATGACGAAAAAGGCTATGAATTTTGCCCAATGCTAATCCTAATCACGGCAACATCTAGTCTAAAAAGCTCTCTTACGACTAAAATAATAATGATAAAATGTCTGATCACTTTTGCTCAGCCCTTCTCAAACCTTGACAGTTACCAGTTATTTATTAGTGTCCGTGTCATTTGTGTCGTCATTGTGACCACACTGGAAGTAAGGACATTGTAGTTAGTTTTATAGTTTATAGTTTCAGTTTCAACATCGGCCTTTCATGGACCCCCTAAAACTAATCTGCACTTGCAGTGGCGGCCGTATGCACCGGGGCATTGACCTACCCGCTTTTCTTGAGTCTGACGTGAGCGGCAGCTTGAATCACGACTGGCAGGATATGTCGCCTATCGATTTGATGGTGAGTCGGTTCGGTTTTAGAATTGTATCAGTTGCTGATGTGAATGTTCCGTGTGATCTTTTCTCTCTGGTTTAGCGGTAAAGATAGCCACTAGGTAGCTTATGACGTAATTAAAAAGCTTTAGTGATGCAATGCTTTTGTTTGGAACAGTGAGCCAAGCTGGCGTATTTTACATGTATTTTTTGTGACTAAATGTAAAGATTTTGTCGGCGCTGTACTGTACAGCAACTATCTAATATGATTTCAACTGATCTGTATTTACACAAATAAAACGTTGCCTCTGACATGGAATTCTAGCTCGATCATGTCGCCCCGCCGCGTCGCAGACCGACCACGCCCAAAGTGAAGTTGTCCTACAAGTTCAAGCTCTTGCCGTTCAAGTCAATAGTGTTGCAATACGACCGTCTTTCTCTTCTTGATCTCTTGGACAGGTTCGTACGCTTACGACGGTATTTTTACGTGATTATGTACACATCTAAGGTAGGGTGGACGATGAAAGTTCACAAGGCTCTGCTTATATCTCACTATGACAGTGTTTCTCAACCACTGGTCCCTGGTCCTGTGCCGGTTTGCATCAACTTTTCAGGCAGTCTGCCAAATAGCGTTGCGTGTCTACTTTTAAAATCTTGGGAAAATCAAGTTTTAGTAAGATTCCATTTTCTTCTGGCCATATCTAGGCCTTGGTTATCTTTATCACATTGTGTCACACATGTTTCAATTTTCGTCTAAATTGCACTATAGAACAGGCTGAAGGCTTTTGAAAGTAGCCTGCTGATCGTTTAAGACCAGTGTGAAAGCTACGATGACTGCTCGAACAAACTTTGACGAAACAGTTTAGCGAAATTTGACAGTATAATAGAGTCTAGTTAACGGCGGAGTCGTATTTCTTGCAATAGAACGCTAACAGTCTGATCAGGTTGGTGGTTTTAACAGGCCTTTGCCTTGCGGAAACTTCAAAAGAACCACACAGATGTAATATCAAAATCACGATGGCAAATTTGTCATGGAATTTAAGTTCCAACTATTTGTTTTGATGCGATTACATACTGAATTAATTTTTGTACTTGGAAGTTCAACGGTTCACATAGTTTGAAGGCCGGGAACGTTGAGAACTGCTGCCCTATAATGCAACGCATTGTTATTCTGCTTGTGCTTTTAGGAATCGCTACCTTTTCGAAAACTGGCTGTCCACTCTGCTCGCGATACTGGTGGCGGTTCTCGGCCTGGTTCTGTTGCAGAAAGGCTTCTTCTACGACGTTTGGCCACTGTGGTTTTGCGTCGTCATAGCGACCGCGCAGTATTCTCTCATCAGCAGCGTGCAGCCTGATTCCGCTTCGCCCACTCATGTAATTTCATTTTTTTTTGTTTTCCTGGATGCTTTTTTCAAAAAAATCCTGGTCGGATCGCAAATATTTGTTTTGACACTCTTTTCTTTTCAGGGTTTCAATCGCGTCATCGCTTACAGCCGTCCGATTTACTTCTGCGTCGTCGCTTTACTTATTTTACTTTTCGATTATCTCGGCAATGGGAGCGTGCGCATCCCCAACACTTACGTATATGCAGGTCTTTACTTCACGAAGGCCAGCTGTTTAGTAGCAAGAAATGTTTTATTAGGTAACCTTGCTCGTTGCGCCGTGTTTTCGAAAAGTCTCATTCTGACGGTCTCTTGTTTTTTTTCAGTTTTTATCATGAGCCTTCCTTTCGTATTTCTACTCGGGCTTCTTCCCCAGATCAACACATTTGCGATGTATCTCGCGGAGCAAACGGAGATTCATATGTTCGGAGGATCTGGTAAGATTCTGACAGGATAAATTGATGTGAAGTATGAAGTAGTTTTAAATAGGTTTGCATAACCTTTAGAAGTGAAATGGTCATGGGCAATGATTCCCAACCGCGGCTCTGATTGACCTCTGAATATGCCACAAAAATGTAACAGACAGTTGTCGCTTGTTTCTATGAGTAGTTATAGTCAATTTCGGCTCATAGTCGAGTAAAAATCGCAATAGGTCCAATATTACTCGGGATATAATCCCCCGCAAACTTGTGCATGAAGTGCTGGAATGTTGAAGAACTATCACACGAGATAATAGTATGTTGTAGTTAGCTTTCACACCTAATAAAGGGTACATATTTCAACTGTCTTCTTACATCAAAATGATCGGCACTAGAAACTGATCGGTCAAACATCCGAATTTTCATAGCACGACTCGTGATGAAGGGTTTTCGTTGTCCTGCCTTATTTTGGAAGTTTGTAGCTCTTGCGCAATTGAAATAATACTCTTGGAAATTGCAGCGATCAAATTTTTCTTTCGGCAGCTTCCAACAGCCTTCAATCAGCGGCGTTCAGTTTGTTGAGAAGCACCGTCTTTTCGCTGTCCATTTTCGGGTTCTGCTACGGTGGAATGAAGACCGAGGTATGGGCCCTTATCGATTCTGTTTTATCGTCGTTATCAAAATTTCGCTGATTTCAGGAAGGAAGCCAGCACCTTCTGTATTCCGTGTTTTGTGGGCTCCTGGTCTCCATATCATATCATTTAAGTCGACAGACTAACGATCCAGTTCATATATGGTAAATTACACACTTACCAATAAATGTACAGATGAATAGTAGTTCCTTATTGAAATAAACCCGAACATTTTCAGCTGACACTTGTCTGGATAAATCATCAACACAGTTAGAGTTAAACTACTCCAAATATACCAAGTTCTTTTGAATTCTCTACTAGTTACTAACGATAACCCTTGACACTGTGCCTCAGCCAAAAATGCTCGGGTTTATTTCAATATAAATATCTTATCCAACGGTGTATTGAAGTTCTGTACCTCGAAGAGTCTGGCTGCATCTAGTGTTTCTCTGTCTGTTAGGAGAATCATTCGCGCAAAACTGTTTTCCGGAAAGACAGAGGACGACTCCGAAGTCTGTGATGCGGAGAACGGGGTCGTGACCCCACGCGTTGAAGACAGCCCGGACCAAATCAGCACTCGTTACGTTCACGAGACTTTGGTTTGTGTTTGTTTGTGCGGAAATGTTTGCCGCAGTTTTACCGATATGTGTGTCGTCGCAGAGCCAAAGGCTGCAGTCTGATCTCGTTATCTGTCCGCTTCTGGCTATTTTTGCTTTCGCCATTCATTGCAGTACCGCGTTCACAGTGTTGCAGGTATGGGTTTGGGTTTCTTATACCGGATACTGAACAAGAATGAATGGAGCTGTTGACAAAGATTGAAATATTTCTGATAAATTTGCCCGCCTAAATTTAGCGAGTCGAGAGTTTGTGAAATGCAACTGGCTATGCCAATGGTGCTATGCTGATTAGTATCCAATGTATTTGAACTTCGACGACTGAATCACTAACACACCAGAGCAGCATACGATTTCCAATTCACAAAGTAGGTAGATCACGGAAAACATGTTATAAACACGGAATGAAAGCACACTTCACATAATGATTGGTAATAATTACTAGATCTATACAATTCAGAGTCAAAGTGTACAAAATATAAGAAGTTAACAGCCCTGAACTGATATTAGATTGTGAACTAGCTGACAAACTGCAAAGGTTTTTACAGAGTAAATGAGCTGCTTACAATTACTTACAATATGACCAACTGCACGCACGAGCATTCTTAATATTGCCGAAACTGAGGTTACACCAAAAATATTTGTTTTTAAACTGTCATCAGACGATATTGACAGGATATGATATCACCCGTGTAGGCTTGGATGTAATAATCAGCTTTTTCCTTGGTTTTGTAGGAAAATAAAACAAGCAGAAATCAAATACAAAACCAAATATATATAACAGAGCAACACTGAAGTGAAGCAGACGCTTCCCCTTTTTAACATTCTTTGCTTGCCCACAGCAGACAATTTCAATTCGATCGATGTAGGCAGTGCTGATGTTGAGTGACATATGAACCAAAACAGCAACTGCATTTACTGAAAATAGACTACAAAGATAGGCTTGTTAGATCTGTAATATTTTAATTTCGCAGCCAAATGAAATCGACTCAAAGTGATTTGAGTCGTCTATCTGCTTATTCTTTCCAGTCCGTCTTGAGTATTGTGCTATACGTGATCGCCGGAACCATAGGCTTCACCCTTCATTACCTCATGCCACAGCTACGCAAGCACCTGCCGTGGCTGCTGTTCTCCAAGCCTATCCTGAAAGCGCGAGAGTATGCCTTGTTCGAGGTACTGTTCGATCCGTTTTGACCGCGTGGTTGGCCCGACAAATATTTTGCCCGACAGATCACAGAAGCTGCGAGCGTTATGTGGTTCGAAAAGGCGTACATATGGCTCACCTTCGTAGAGAGAAACTTTATTTATCCGTTGGTGATTATGAATCAGTTGACGACTGACGCTGGGAATGTCATGGGTTTATATGGTCTCGGGTGAGTGTCGCTTGTTCTGTTTCTGTTTGATAACTGAGGATAAATATTTCACGTAATGTGCGATTCGAGATATTTGAGTGCTCCCAAAAAGTAGCAGTACTTGGTTATGACCTGTGTTTATGTAACATTTGGTACATAGTAATGCGTTGTCTAAGTACATCAATTAGTGGCTAATGAAGTCCTGCAGCCCATGTTCTTCGTATAGGACGCAGCCTCTGATGTAGCGCTGATATTTTACTATCGTTGCTTTCTCCGCAGGTGGGGCACTGTCATACTGACGTTCGTTGGTATGAAATTGATGAGGAGCTCGTACGGCGTTACCTCGATGCATTACGCCGCTCTCGCCTTTTCCGCTTTGTACATAACGTACGATTCGCAAAACTCAGGCGATTCCATTTTGATCACGTACTTCTTAGCGACAATTCTTTTTGTAAAGGTGAGTCGGCATGGAATTTGTTACTACGAGCTGGAATTCTGCGTTTTATTCTAACATCTGATTCTGGATTTTATGCCGCAGGATCACAGTCTGTTTCCTGCACTGTTTAGCATAGTACTAGCGACAACTGAGAACTGAGAACCAGCTACTAAAGTAGAAGACATAGTAATGCTGTAAATTTTCTGATCAATTTCATGTAAAAGTAGCAATTTCAGACACATGTCAAAACTACCAGGGGCCACGTTTCAACACTTAGTCTTGGCGTATGGGTCCCTTACCAGGGCTGTAATGACTCGACTCCAGTCAGACTCGAGTCACGATTTTCAAAATCAAAATCCATGACGACTTGGGTACTCTGAAAAAGTAGAAGTAGTTGTTACTGTCCACGTCTGTCAATACTTGACTTTCTCTTTTTCAGTTTCAAGACATGATGCTCAAGTTGCAATTCGTTTTCGTCTACATCGCCCCGTGGCAAATCACGTGGGGCTCCACGTTCCACGCGTTTGCGCAGCCCGTGTCCGTGCCGCACAGCGGCATGCTGCTCATCAACACTGTGATTTCGTCTTTGTTCCACGCGCCGCTAGCACCCTTTCTGGGCAGCGCTATATTTGTATCTTCCTACATGAGGCCGCTGAAGTTCTGGGAGAAGAATTACAAGTGAGATTTACAATCTTTATTTTTAGTCGCTGACAACGTTACCGTGGTTATCAGTGAATTCGGCACTTGGCATCACATGAAATAACTCTTATTATTGCCAAAGTGATGCGTTAGCATTGTATTAGTAAATGGGAAAATGAATGTATCACTGAATGTGAGCATCAATTGTGATATAAGGCAAGTGGGGGTGCAGAATTCGGCATCAGACAGAAATGCAGTAACTATGATTATTGTAAAAGCGATTTATCAATATCGTAATAATAAATTTGAAAATGAATGTTTATCTGGATATGAGTGTGAACTGTATTATATGGCACTTGGTGTATTTGACATTGGAAATGTAACAACTATTGTATGAGAGCGATGCATCAACGTTTTGTTAATAAATTCGAAAATGAATGTTTCACTCAATGTTATCATAGATTGTCAGTTATGGCATTTGGCGAATTCGGCATCTTGAATTCGACATTAGAGATCCAATGATTATTATCATCATGTAACCAATGTATCAATGATGTATTAACAAATTCGAGAACGAATGTTTCATTGGAAATGTGCGTTAATTGTATTATTAGGTACTTTGGTGTATTTATATATTAGCCTGCATACACATTTGGCACGCGGTTTGTATGTTCAACGTATTCGATTTAGGGGTCAGGTTAGGATTAGGATTAGGGTTCACCGATTGACGAATTTAACATCCCAAATTCACTAAGCGCCTAATTCACTGGTAAACGTTTCCGCCACATGATCCTGTTGCTGTGCTGAAATTATGAAACTTCACCAGCCAAAACGCGGAGTTTTAAACAACTGTGTTGTTTGCCAGCTCTAACTGGGTAGTGTAGTGTAGTGCTGGTTACGTTTTTTGACTGGTTCCACTTCAAATTGAGCAACATCCTTTGCAAGCTATCAAGTCCAACTTGTTATTTTCAACACTATTGCGCAACTTCATGCATGTAGTCCGATTGTAACGGGCTTTCGTCTTCATTTTTCAAGCACCAAACGGGTTGACCATTCCAACACGCGACTAGCGTCTCAAATCGACCGGGGGCCATCCTCGGACGACAACAATCTCAACTCCATCTTCTACGAGCACTTGACGCTGTCGTTACAGAAAAGCCTGTGCGGAGACATTGCAATAGGGCGGTGAGCGCGGAATTTGGATGTTTTCCCTGTGTTACGTGTTTTTTACCGGCTTTCGATCACAGATGGGGCTGTGTTTATCCCGGGGACTGCTTCATCATGACTTCGGACTATCTGAACGCTCTCGTACACATTATACAGAAGGGAAACGGGGTGATTGCGTTTCAAGTCCGCGGACTGGAATTTAGCGGTAATTCCGATTTACAGCTCTAATCCGGTGCCGGCTTGGCGAAATTGAGTAGCGGAGTGATTCATTCCCAGAATCGAGCATTCGTGTATCACTCATTGGGCTGATTAGGGGTGGGTGCGGTGATTCGAGTTTGAAATTGCTCAGGGCTAGCACAGAAAATTCAAAATTAATAGAAACTCAGTGGAGATATTTGAAATTGAAAAAGATATTCATCTTTTTCACCAGAAGCGTTTCGAGCTGACACTAATGTGTTTACAGAAACACATACAGAAACCTTGTTTAACGATAATCGTAATCCCCAGGGGTGGGCAACCTTTTTGCGATTTAGGGCCGCATTTCGATTGCTCATGTAGCCTACGGCCGCATTCTAGGACATTGTCGCAATAAACTAACTGGACACCAAATCTCACGTTTAACTGTCCATGGCCATTTCCTGTGATCTCCGGACTAATCTACCCTTTCATATCGTCATACTATACACATCGAAATCGCGAGTAGTCATGTAATGGGAGTGGTTTTGGTCACGCTAAGCGCGAAAATTTTTTTCAATTCACGTATGAATTTCGTGATTGATTAGTAGTTTCACACATTACTATCGAATATTTATCTCTTCTCAGCCCATGTGATCAGATTGACCGGTAGAGCTGATGGAATGATTGTTTTTGTAAATTTAGGGCAAGTTATAAATGATGATGCATGTGGCCAATTGTTATTAGTCACTTTGCTGCATGCTGTTATTTCTCGGCCTCAAATCTGGATTGTCAGTATAGTGGTGAGATATTGGAATCTCCCAAACGTATCAGAAACAAATTTCTTTCGTGACAAGCACACGATTCCAAGCCGCATTGAATCGCGTGAGGCGCAAAGAAAATTTCAAAGATGGATTAATCTCTCAGAAAATTCGGCAGTCAATTCGTAAATTCAATTTTCGTGGCGACGACAAATTTCCTTCTACGTCCACAGGTTGCCCCCTGGTTATCGCTAATTATGATGATAACCCCTGATTAGTGTCAGCTCGAAGCTTCATGTATTATAAATAATTATTTAAAGTCATGAGATTCTGTACTCCTAATTGCCTCTATGTATCTAAATCTATTTAGGCCAAAATCGTGAATCAGACACAAATCCTTTTGTTCAATCCTCTTCCAGGCACCTACTGTCAACAGAGGGAAGTGGAAGCAATCGTCGAGACGTTCGAAAATCGAAAATGCTGCTGTTGCTCGCCGGGGCACCCGCGGAACATGCTGTCGTTCAACATGGCGATGCAGATGAGATGGCTCGCCTGGCAGGTATGCATGTATGGAATCGTCTGTAGCTGGTGATCGAGTACTACTTTTCAGAGTGCCATGACTAGTTTTGCTGGCTTGTACTACTAAGTCGTGCGCTTATGTCTGCACGACGTTTCACGCAACCTGAATATGGTTTCGAAGTTTCAAACCATTTATGGTGCGATTATTCATTTTGCGTTAGTCACGAAGAGGCATCTTGCAATTTTAGAAATAGACCGCCTTAATCAAGTGCTAAAAGTTTGCTCGATCAAACCTCTGTTTTGAAACCATACTCGAGTACTTTTCATAACTTTGGTTTTCTATCTCAACTTGAAGTAATTTTTTGAAATAGTTACTTCTGGCTGTAATTGAGTGAAAATTTACAACGTTGTTGCTATTACTGGTAGCAAATATTATTACTTTGACCCCCTGCACCAAGTGCTTATAAATGATTGCGGTTTCTTCTGATTTAGCAATCACTCGTTTTTAGACCGGCGTCTGTGTGATTCATTTCTGTTATCCCAGATCCAAACCACCAACTTTGTACTAGACGGTTACAGCATTTCCGATATCAGCGCCACCAGCATGCTCGGTGTTTACGACCTGAGAAAAGTACTGCTTTCCTACATGGTCAAGGTGAGATGCGCCAGCGTGAATTAGATCGCATACGGTGTTGTAGAAGTAATCGACTGGGGAAAGGGATGAATCACGTTGAATCTATACTGGCATAGTGATTGTTAGCTAAACATCTACTGGTTGTAAAATTTATTTGTCTGTCGATTAATGGTTACCTCATTACGACATCGTATAAAGTATCTCATTACGACATCGTATAAAGGTCACAATGTGAGCGTTGTACTTTCGGAGGTACGCAGCCCACTATGACCATATTTATCTGCACTCAACTACTCTAAACTCTGGACACCAGACCGGACAGCTGCCTTATTCGTTCAAAATTCTCGGGAAATAGAACAAAAGTAAAAATTAGACAAAAAAACTATTCGGACTCAGGGTCGCAATTCTTATGGTCAGGTTATGACACAACAAACAGTACTTCGGTCCTTTCAACGCAAGATGAGTGATTATGGTGAAAAAAAGTCGATCCATCCATGACCAATCTGCAATAAACTCATATAAGTATAATCCTTATACTGGCTTTTACTTCGGTACAATTGCGTCTGTGCTGTGGGACAGAATGGTACTGATAAGTGTTCTGCAGCTAAAAGCTTGATTTTCAATTTCTTACTCTTTTGTGGAGTACTTTAATCAGGAGAGAATAGTCTTTCAGCCCTTGAAGATTTACTGTGCTATTTTAACCTTCCCTATGTGTCTTGCACAGTAATTAAGTAAATTGTATATAGTAATTCTTGAATAATTTCCTATCGAGATACAGTGCTGCAATTCATTAAGTACGCAGCACAACAGTATTTTGATACTATGCTGTGTGCGTTTACGCATGGCCATGCAACGAACAATTGACAAAGCCGTTTCCACGCTTAATTCGGCCTAAACTGACCAAAGTGTCCGAATTAAGCGTACGCTACTGTATTTTCAAACCATTTTTGCTAACTATTTTGTGTGGCGACTGGCCCAACATGAATAAAATCTCTGTTTTGATTAAAAAAAACAATAAAAATATAAATGTTACTGTTGCGTTCAGAGCGTGCTGTATTTTCTAATCACGCACAAATCGCTGGAGACGTGGCTCCACAACGAGGGCATCGAAGCGGCGATGAACACGTGCGAGGTAGCGGAATACGTTGACGTGGACACCAGTTTTTCGGTCACCATCCATGACGATTACGACTTGTGTCTGTCCGGCATATCGCGAGCAATGTTCAAGTCCGTTTACGGCGCGTGGATACGTCACTGCGTCTCAAAACGCGATCAAGTAAGACGCTTCGTGTCGAAGACGCTTCGTGTCGGTATTGGCATGATAAATTACGAACGATTCTATAACAGTGGTTTTCAGGGTCGCACTTCTTCATTCACTCGACCTGACTCGGTCATTTTCTTAAAAATGAAAAATGACTCGAGTCAATTTGTGTATTGACTCGACTTGTACTGGGATTCCAGATTGGGTCAGCAGACCCCGGGGGTTTGCTCTAACCCTGCATAAGAAACAATTGTACGATAATTTGACGTGGTATCGAATGTGGTGATAATACTGGTTTCAATCTGCTCGTTACCGAATCTGATACTGGATTCCAAATCGGAATGGTTGCCGTATTTCACTGTGACGTTTCATTCAGGCCCTGGGAAATGACGATGAATCAAAGTTGGTGACACTTTCCTTTATGGTGTCCGTGTTGTGTAGGAGAGCACTCGGCACAGCGTCTGTCAACCTTACGGCAAGGTATTGATTTTAGCCTGTGGACCTTTTACTTTTTTGATCACGTATTAAACCGAGTTATGTCATGCAGTAAGGCAGGCCGAAGCTTTCATTTGTTGTGGCGATGTTCGGTTTTACATTTGATGTATAGGCAGGGTTGCCATGCCACCTTTAATTATAAGATTTGTTCATAATTTTTACTTTTGTCCTGATTTTCAAAACTGAGGTGTCGCAGACGAAAGTGATGACCTTTTTCTGCTCATCAGCTCACCAAAAGAGCAGTGAACAGCTGCGTATAGGGCTGAAGAGTGTTTGGGCTTACCTCTGGATGAACTGATTTAATAAATCCAAATCCAGCTTCAGAACAATTGTGAATATGTATCTGATCTGAATCCGATCAAAATTATCACAACATCTGGTTTCTTCAAATCCAAATCCATGCTCAACTCTGGTATACTTTACCTACGGCTGTGTACGTAATAATATTGTACCACTTATGATGCTATGATCATAGTGTCCTATATGGTGTCGACACAGGCAAATCCCACGCCTCAGTGAAATTGTATCACGTCACAATTTCCATTTGGCTACAGGCAATTTGACGGTCATTTTTGACCGGCTTGCCGAGCATTAAATTTGGTGAAACTGGTATCAATCGAAAGCTGACTCTCCACTGTTTACGAAAATATAAATTTTTTTTCGCTCGTGGCCCTGGAATTCCCACAATCAGCGTCGAATTTTTCATTGTTATGGAGATTGGCATTGGGACGCAACAATGCTGTCTGGCGAAACGAGAGAGTAGCTCAGGACGTAACAATGCTGTCTTGCGAAACGAGATAGTAGCTCAAGAGAAAAAGAGCCAGACACCATTGTTGC
>ATSW01012254.1:0-14590 GCA_000444245.1 Botryllus schlosseri | reverse complement strand
ACTCAGTTATTTCCATGCTGTAGAGCAGCACTTTGAGAAGTCGACCATGACTATGAATAGGTGCCCTAGCTCATTTAATTGAAAAATTTCACATAAATAAACATAGCAAAATGGTTTTGGCATTATTTTCTCCACTATATCAAGTTATTAAAAGTGTTTTCTAACGAAATTTATTGGTCAGTTGATAATTTAATACAGACGTTCTAATGAGCTTGTTTTGATGACTCTGTCAAACATGTCTTTCCTATTACCAATCATACAGACTGACAAGACCGTCCGTACGGCATTAAAGGACCTTAGTAAACACTGTCTATCAAGGCTTGTTAAATTGGAACACGACATTTCTCACCCTCGGTACAACATAAAATTTATGCTAACAGTCCTAATGGAAAATACGAACAGCAATCAATAAATCGAAATTTCTCATTAATTCCCAACAGGTATATATATAGGCTAATGACATTTGAAGCACATAAAATATAAATGAATAGCCTACATATCCATATGGTGCAGTAATTTTACAAATAGCAGATTGCCTAGCTAGAGCTAATATACATTCCATCCATTAACAGCCTAAATATAAAACGGTGTATGTTAAAATCAAATATAATCAAGTCGGAGATAGATTACCAGTAATAGATATTTTCAGGGAAGACAGGAGTAATCATTGATGCTTTTCAAGAAGAATCAAAACTCCAGGCTACTCAAATGCAAGCAGTAGTAGGGTATTTCAAACAACTCTCACATTTGCAAGGAGCATCTCTCTGACTAATTACAATAAACTGCACTATATCAATGCTTTACTATGTGTAAGTATAATCAATAAACTCTATACGTGAACGACAATCTATGATGGAATCTGTTATGCCCTACAGAATTCAACAGTAGGTTACCGGTATCCTAGTGAAACAAAAAGCACCATAGTTTCCATCATCATATTTTTGAAAATATGGGAATGCAGAAATAGCATCTTGTGGTAATGTTAGAAAATGGGTGTTTGGATCAAGAAAAAATACCGCTACAAACCTTTTAAGCTATGAACCAGCGTTTCGCAACGTTTTTGAACAGCAGTTCAAGGGTATAAATAGTTTTGAGCTATAAATCATGTTCCTTACTACTACAAATCAAACGAATAGCGAATGGCACATCCCTAACTAGACAATTGAACGAAATCAGGCCAAAAATGTACACCAGTGCAACAACGGGATCAATTCAAAATCTCCTGGTCTCACACACCCAAATACATTCTGGGTAAAGCAATTTCAGTCCGTTCTGATTCCTAATCATTCATAATTTCAGCACAGCATTACGGTCACCCCGATGGCTCATGATACAGCATTCAATAACAAGCAACAAAATTATGCGTTGCACAACACACAAGCATGGAATGAACAGTTATTTCCTGAACATTGTATCAGAACTTAAAATAACATGCGGTGTCACTGAATTTCCTGATAGCGAAACTGAGATAACGCTCCCCAACGCTACTGTACTGGTGGAAATTCTGTACATCAATCTAAATTAGTGAAACCACTGGCACCAGTTGGGTTCATTTGCAAGTCTTAGTATCGAAGATGATTGCACTTATCACTCACGTGAAGATCATAGGACGATCAAAACAGCAATGGCAATAAAAAGGTATCACCACACACATCTTTGTTAGTCAGAGGAAATGACTATGTCGCCTCTCACAAGTTATTTCATCAATTTACAAAGCTGCAACGGATTAGAACTAGTTTACTATGCTGCAATAGGAAGGGGAAGCATAGTTGAATTTATAAACTCAATAATAATGAATAGTAATACATCTATATCAAATTTCGGTAGCAACTGCACATCAGCAGGCAGCAATAGTCAATCAACAACAACATTTATGGAGGCGGATGACTAGTATTGTGATCCATGTTAAGAGAGTAGGCTATTATGCATGTGGTAATAATCCGAATTTTTGGTACAATTAGACACTACATTCTGTAAATTCCATTAAAAAAAGTAAGCAGTAGCAATGACATCACACACCAGCTTGAATTATGACAGTTTGTGACATCAGATGACATTTTGAGACAGAGAGAGAGAGAGGTGGAAGTTTGTTATAGAGATACAATCATAAGGTAAGGCCTAATCATCCAGTCAGCTGACCCTGGCATTGCAGGCACTGATCAAAACTAACAAGGTTGATAATGTAGAGATAAACAAATGATTACGTGGGTTCTCTACTGATAAACAGATCTGGATTGTGTAAATCAGCTGTCATTATCCTACATAAAATTCTTCACAAAATCTCATACTTGCTGAACCTAAAAATTCGTCTACTGCACTACCATGGCTGCATGCTGCTAACATACTAATAAACTAGCCGCAACTTCAAGATCCATGCAAAAAAATCCTAAATAGGATTGGCCAAGTTACACAAACTGTATCAACATACACTTAATTGAATTGAATCCATTGGGAGCAGTGTACGTACAGATTATCATAATTTCAATTACGACTGCCTATGACAATCCAATCTGTCAAATCAGAAACTAACAAAGCTCAGATGTTCAACATCACTCAATATTGCCATTGCCAATATAAGAATGTCATTCCACAGCATCGTTCGCAAATGGGACCAGGTAGTGCAAAGCACAAAATATTGACATATACTTCAGACAGAATTCCTTGTTCCAATTACCTGAAAGTTCGAGATCATTATGATCAATAAAATCTGGCTTCCAGGATTATTATACAATCCAATTTACTTTTTCAAATCAATTCAATTCCAAGCATGAACGAAAACAGATTCATTACAAGTTCAAATCTAGTGCATGTGAGGGAGAGAGGGACAGCTCAATCAGTGACAACGCGAGTAATACCAGATCCCTAGCAATCAACTGCTATTATTGGGGATCTTGCTGAAAGCTTTAGAGCTATAGTTTGTAAATCAGATGCCCCTGAAGGTGCATACTGCGTATCATTCATAATCTTCACAAAGTCTGTCAATTACCATTGCGCTGGACAGCATTTGACAATGCACACAGTTTTGCAAGGTAATGTAGGCCTAATCTTTCAACACATGTAGACTGTATTGCAATTGCTAAGCCACTGCATATTGACAGACAAAACACAGCACACATTACACATGCTAAATAAACTTTGTTAGACATTCTTTCAAAGCATATTGGTAAGATACCTAACAATGTATTAGGAGATTAATCTGGTTACTTCAGAATGGAAGCCTAAATGACTTGACAAAAATCTAATGAAACTTGCTTGTCATGGATATAACTTTAGGGAGGCAAAGTTCAAATAGAAGATGAATACGTTTGAGTCTACCAACTACTATCGATTCCAAGCATCCAAAACAATAGGCCTATCGAACAGCATTTTTCATTTCCAATTTTCTTAGAAATAGGTCAGTAATACAAGGAAAAAAGAAATATATGATAGCAAAAATTGATTTTTCCAGATCGGCTATATTTAATAAGTAGTTAAAGTGAGAGAGAGACAGAGAGAGAGAGAGAGAGAATCTTTACTCGAATACATTACATATCAACATTACACTACAAAAATGTAACTCGCGTTTTGTGAATTCTCTTGTTGTTGTTGTTATACCATTCTTACGTCACACTACCTATATTTCATCTTTATATCTCGAATTGCAATCTCGCTATTTACTGACAGCCACTCCTGACGAGGGTCAGTTGAAAAGCTTAGAGTGAATAAATTGCGAATATGAATGTGTTGTTCGTACTAAAAACGTAACAGTGCAATGCGTCATGCAAGGTAGACGGGGGGCTTGATATGACAAAGTCTTCAGAGCCGAGCCACCCACCACCCAGGACAGGTGCATATTTTAACAGTTTATAACTAATAAGTAGAAATAAAATTACCTAACAAACGCATAGAAAAATAAGACACAGTATCATGGACCAATTCAAAATACAATGTAAATACAATTTAGCGGTAGTTAGAGATAAGAGAATGAAAACATTGTTTTTTAAAAGCAAAAGAGTCTAAATTACAGAGATTAAATGGCAGCTTATTTCAAACATTGACACCAATAAAACTGATTTTGTGCTAGACTGGTAGAGTGGTGTTGCACAGACAGAGACAAGTTAGAAGAAAATCTGGTATGATGTTGGTGGGTATCTGAAGGTATCTTGAACAGATTATCAAAATATAGTGGCAATTCACCCTGACAGCTATGCATAAATTTCATTAACAGTAGGCCTACCTCAAATTTCAATATTCCAACGCTTCGATACATGCTATTACAATTTCAATATCTAGATTTCGGACAGAATTCGTATGGCAAGACTTGCAATTTCTGCAGATGTTTTTCGCAGCAGGTCCCCAAACTAGGATCCCATAAATGAGATAGTTCAGTGAATTAAGCCATAGTAGACTGATCAGAGTGGGGATAAGTCACTACTACCTTCGGAGTCGTAAGTCACTTCGAGTCAATGCAAATTTTGATTTTTTATTCTCAAATTTGAATAAATTTATGTATGAATACTATAATGCCAGTCTAGGCCATCATGACTGTAGTTAAGAGCATGCTGAAGATGAGCTGCCTGCAATGTCACCTCTAATAGAATTTACAAGATTCAAAACGTAATTGGATTTCAGTAAAAAAGCATTAGTACGGTTTAGAGGTGGACAATGCTATGTTTTCTAGAATATTCCTTGAAAATTGACTTGAAAATTTGACATCAAGCCATGGGTCACTTCATATTTCTCATACATCGTTTCATAGTCAAGTCTTCACTGATAACTGCATGTAATTACATAACCCACTAGAGCAGTATAAACGTATGTCTTTCGAATTAAACCCTATACAGTGTTCAAAATGATATCATATAATGGAAAAGAACACTAAATCACGACAATATCGAATAATAACAGTCTGCCGTACAACAAAGAGTGCCAGATTCAATATAGGATTGCTAAACTCGTGTTGAAAAAACTTGCGATATTGTCTGCATATTCATAAATTCACGTTCAAGTTGGATTGTATGCCCATGAACATATCAATTCAGGCAAAATTCCTCTAAAACAGAAGGACAATCATAGTGCATTATTGTATTAATAAGCGAGTAAAGAAGCATTCAACGATGGCTAAAATTCACATCAACTATTCACTTTAGTAAAAGTTAATACAGGTATCGAAAATATGATATTGTAACAATCTACTAACTTTACGTCCAAGTTCCACCACTTTAACCTTAACCCAAATATCAATTCATTTACCAGCAATGCAAGCATGAAATACCAATGATAGCCTATCATCACCTGAAAAGCTGTGTATAGGCCTTTATGGGCCTTTGACTATATGGCATTTGCGCCATATTGTTATTATCATATTCATAGACACTGCAAAAACCAAAAAGGTATCACATAGTCTCTCTCCTATAATGCCATTCCTATACTCGGCGCTCAATTTTGTTCGACCGGCCTATAAAAATTCATGGAAAACGCTTCGAAGAATTGACAGTCCAAGTAAAAATATCCATAAGTTGAAAAATCAAGTGCAACCCATGGACACCTTGCCGACGGCAAAGTGAAGTATTGCAAAATCGGTAGCTTAAGCTGTGGGTCCTACACTCAGAATGTGGCCTGCAGTCTGTGCAATGGACAGTGTCCATCTATAAACAACATGCACTTCGGTACTTTCGAAAACCGAACACGTACCAGTCCTCATCCGAGTAAAAATATCCCGCCGAGCAACGCAGGATACTTCAAATGCAAAAGACCAAAGTCACTAAACTATGTCATAGTTGAGTGACTTTGCAAAAGACAAGTCATTGCAGGTGAAAACACTACTACCTAACGGTTTACGATAATACTGCAAAAGACGTGAAAAAATGACTCCAATCAATCAATGAATCAGTTTTATTAATATTTTCATCATTTCAAAACATCACAAGACTGCGATACAATGAAAAGATAGGAAGGTGTCGAAACAACTTGGAGTAGCCTAGGCGAAGTAAAGAAGCGGCATGCACATTGCACACTGAATGAAAAGTAATGCAGAGAATATAAGACGCAAGCGACAAAATGAGGTGACATGCAGGCTAGTATTCATTTAGAAGAAATTGCTTGTATTTCGACTTGAATGCGGACATGCTCGACGACTGCCGGATAGCCGGCGCGATGCTGTTCCACAATTGGGGTCGGGCATACTTGATAGAGCAATGCGTTTTCTTGTATTCCGTCCTGATCATATGGTATAGTTGTTCTTCGTTGACACGCGTGTGCTGTACTCAGGACCGTAACTTCCGCACCCCAAACCTCCCAATTTGGCTGGGGCGAGCTCGAAGGGGGTCCAAAATTATTTCGTGAATTAGCATAAATTATAGCGTATTTTTTGAAAATTTATGCAACTTTTCGAACATTTTTTCGCGCTACGCGCGATTTCAAGTTTTATTATTGAGTATTCTTGCTCCAAGAAAAAATACACAAGATTTATAGAAATAGGCATATCGGCGTTGGCCATTACCGCGCCACGACGCACCAAGACATATATTAAGTTTTAGGTAATGTAACATGCGACTCCAAGAAGTGTGCCAGAACGATCGGCAGCGGGAAAACCTTAGCCGAAAAGGACTGCCCTTATGCCGACCAAAAACTTCGTTATACAAAATACATACATGTAGAGCGAGATAGTGTAATGGTTATGCGTCCGGCTTCTCGATCGGTAGGTCGTGGGTTCGATCCCTGGCCGGGTCATACCAAAGACTCGAAAATTGGTATCCGCAGCCATCCTGCTAGGCGCTCAGCAATCACGGATAGCATGGAGGAGAAACAAAACGGGGGCGCAGACTAGATGACCTCACGGCCGTATCGCGACTCCGTCGTCACGGCATCTCGATGGTGCAGGCGAAAAAGAATATCATATCTCTCTCTCTCTCTTTAATTTTCCATAGGCGTCTAAATGACTGGCGCCGAATGTTCCTGTCTTGGCAATCTGAACCTCACAAGACAAATACCATCCCGCAGGGAAAAATTATATACTATGCCACTGAAGAAATACCAATATAAAATCGTGTGATCTTCTAGTTTAGTACGTTTGGGCGATTCTATGTTTTTTGATATAGCAGACAGGAGGTCACAAAATAACATCATGTAACGAAGTCATACCAACGGGTCCGCCCGCCCGAATATGTTTAATTATTATTTACGGGCCCTACAGTTTCCAAGACACCTCACTCAGCTCTACCGGTAAATCAGATTACGTGAGCAGAGAGAGGATAAAAATTGATAGCAATATATATACAATTCCCGATCATATTGACCGATTCAAACATGAATTATTGAAATTTCTTGCGCTTCGCGCGTTTCTGCTCATGGTCCTGGAACCCCCAATACCAGCCTCGAATTTTGCATTGTGACGCAACAATGGTGTATGGCTCTTTCTTTCTAGTGTCGCTCTCGTCGGATGCGGTTTTAACTACAGGTAGGTTAGTTGTCTATACTTTAGCACTTTGCGCGATTATTATACGTCAATTAAAAATGGCAGGTGGTAAAACTGCCATATAGTGTATAGCTTTATTTTGGGAAAATATAAGGCATTACTTTGCTTTTATACTTCAACATGTAGAATATGTTCTCCAGACAAAATAACTGAAACTATATTAAAACTCAAGACTCAACGTATAATACTCGTAGTAGAAAGAAAAAATACAAATCTACTTCTAAAAAGCGGAAAATATCTTTCATGTCTTTTGTCCAGAAAGTTTCAACGGTTGTCTGCGAAAACAGGTGTAACGTTAAAAAAGTCAAAGTTCACTTTTCCAGATTAGTGCACGTCATGGGCTGCTATAGCTATAATGGGTAATTTCTAGATTGCAAAATGGTAGTTTCAAACGTTATGGGGGGCCATACTTACTGTGATGAAATATTTCATATAGGCGACAATGCGGTGTGAACGGAACCACGTATAACCCACCTAAATTATATTCAGCGATACTTTCCTTAAAACATATTTGCCACTCCATCCTTCTACTGTGCGCGAAGCGCAACGAAAATTCTCGGTATTACATAACTTATTTTATGAGAATTAAATGATGGTACTACGTGAAAACAGCCTCGAAATTCCTTGTGCTATCTTTCTTGTTGGGGGATTAAACTACTTCTACTTGAAAATAGCGAAACGTAAGTAAGTAGTTCACAAAATATTACGAAGTAGAAGTATCGAAAAAAAGATCTACTTGAGTAAGTACCAGAAGTAGAGTAAAACTACTTGAGTACTTCGAAAAAGTAGAAGAACTTCGTTACTGACCACCTCTGGCTACCAGTGCTATCAGAACGTGTTTACACTGTCCGTGTTTATGGTTGTCGGCAGGATGATATTCTCTTTTGACTTGAAATCAAAAATTGGTCAGAACTATCCAAAAATATCCGAAGAAAAAGTTACAACTATCCTAAAATATCCGAAATATAATCTGCAATAGAATCCGATCGTACTGTATCAAAATCGTGCAAAATCCGATCCTAACGCTATCCGAGTCCGTCCGATGCTCATCACTGTTCAGTGTTCTCGACACACTCCACTTCATTTTATCCTTTGCTATTTTCATGTTAGGTCTATTGGTTCCCAACGTGGGCGATATCGCCCCCGGGGTGCGATTTGGCGGTCTAGGGAGGCGAAAATTACGAATGGGGGCGAAAATGGACAAAGGGGGCGAAAATAGCGCAGGGGCGATAGGGGGCGATGGCGCGTTAAACGGCTATATTAGAGCCAAGTCGGAGAAATGACATTTTTTTTAAATTTATTGTTTTGTGTTTGCTATACAATTGAATAGTAGGCTATATTCATATTAAAATGAACCCAAATATTTTCGGCTGACGCTAGTCAGGGGTAACCGTCAGCAACTATAGTAGAGAATTGTAAAGAACTTGTATATCAACAATCGTATCTCAAAATATGATGTCACCAGCATGAAATTTCGAATAAGTGAGCGTTTGATGTGCTATTTTTAGATGGTACACGAACTCCTTTTATTGACACAGCCTTTGACTGGTGTATTTTGATAAAAGTCGACTCCAAGGCACCCAAATGAAAGTGCGAACGCGCCCCCTTCATACGAGGCGAAATCTGTCGTCTCGATACTTTTTCTCGCGAACGGGATTAGCCCAACAGATGCTTGCCAGTGGCAGAATTTATGGCCTTCGATTGCTGCGCATCAAACTTGTTACAGTAAATTTTTTCACGTGCAACTACGTCAGAGCTAGGTCCACTACACTAGGTCCACTAGGTCCACTACAATGGCCATTTAATCCACGCCGATTGTCTTTCAATTGATTCCGAACCTACCGACTCGTAGGCTTTTTTTAAGACACAGCTTGCGCGGATCAGGTGGCGAGGAGGAGCCGACTCGGATTCGCCACCCATTGATGTTTCACCAAAGAGGTGTAGAACTTCATCAAACTCAAACCTGACAATGCCATAGGCCTACTTTGGTTTTATTTGCTGAAAAAATGTCCTCTTTTGGGTTCTGAAATATGGTAGGCCTAAACTTACGTGAACAGTATTCGAAGCCGTGGTCTAGACCAGTGGTTCTCAACCTTTTTCATCTCGCGGACCGGCAAAATTTCAAAAAATGGTGAACTTTCAAAATTGAAATGAAGCCAATATGTAAAGTATGCAACCGTTTTTTGCAATTATATGGTGCTAGAGAGTGACATTAAGAGGGTTTTGATCGTAATTAACACTTTAGCTGCCAAGGCCTATTATGGATATTGCCAGTAAACGCCAGCGAACAATGAATTTTCGCATAGTTGGATATTTGGCTGGAATCGGGCGTGCTGATAAGTGCAAACCTTGCGCAACTAATGAAAAGAAAATTACGAGTCGTTTACAGTCTTTCGCGCCAAAGGTCGTGGGTTTAAGCGACCACGTCAACTCGAATAATATTTTTTTCTTCGACAATATCAAGTTAAGAAGCGTTTCGGAGTCGAACCAAGCACCTTCTCGTGCTACCTTTGCTCATTATCCACTGCGACCGAACGCCTGAGCTACTCTGCCAACTACGAATACAATGCGCGCCTGAAGAAAATACCTCTCTATACATGCAATCTGCGCCGAAAAAGCACTTTGTTGGCCCACGCCCCAAAACGTTGGCTTTGGGCCCATAAGGCGCCAATGGCGAGAATTTTCGATCGTTCATGAGTCATGACTGAATCGGTTCTCTCGCTGCCGAATTTTCGGCACGCGATTCGGAGTCCCATGTTAGCCTAAACTTGATTATGTGTTGGCACACGTCGTGGCGCGGTAATTGCTGACGCCGAAATGCCTATTTCTATTAATCATGCGTATTTTTCGGAGACGGGCACCGAATAAGCAAGACATCTAGTGGCAATAAATAGCGTTAAGCGCGAAAAGAAATTGAAAAATGTTGGGAAAAGTTTTTTTTAAATACGCTATCGTTTATCTTCATTGCAAAATAATTTTGGGCTCTTCTCAAGCTCGGGCCCTCTCCAACTGGGCGATTTGGAGCGCCCCAGTTACGATCCTGCACAGAATGAATGAATCAAATACGAATTATCGCGCAAACTACGCTGTCTAGCGATGAGTCAGCTCGTATCTGTTCTGTACTTGTCGCTCGCATGTCGTCAAATGACACGTCTTGAACTTAATATGTCAAATCGAGCATGTTTTCAGCCATAATGTTACCTCACGAAGTTCTGAATCAGTTTAAAATTTGATGTTTTAATCATTTTATCAATGGACAAGCCTTCAACATTGCATCTTGAACTTAAGGTATAAAATTGTAATATACCTGGCGGACCGGCAGGAATGACGTCGCGGACCGGCACCGGCGGTTGAGAACCACTGGTCTAGACTCTAGACTAGTCTCAGTTAGTTAACGGTCGCACCAAGAGAATCCCCAAACCACTTCACCGAAGTTGCAGAGGTAGATTGCAGATGTGTAGTGTGTACACTGTACAGTGTACAGTGTACAGGGCTCGAACCGTACCTGAAGGTTATGGCTGATCTCCAACAGAAAAATGTCACTATTCTGAAATAGTGGCGTTGCTATTCAACTATTCTGAAACAGTGGCGGTGCTATTTAAGCCGAAATACCTGTCAGGCCGACTTCGACCTCTACCTACCCTGTCGTCTTTAGTACAGCCCTAAAAAGGTGGGTGAAAAAACTTCTGCCGTAACGTGAAAACATTGCAGTAGCACATCTTACGAAATAACCTATGGTTATATATATATACCTATACATAACCCTGCCGCACTCTTGAAGTATTACAACGATTTCCAATCAAGCTACTTTACTCAAACGATGCAGATGTAACATACCAACAGTCTACTTCACTAATGCAACGACATTCCACCGGTTCCACAAAAACTGTGGAAAGTAAAAATGACAAGTCGAGTGTCGGCGTCACAAGGAGGAAAAAAACGGTTACAGAAATAGACCACACTCAAGCTCGATGCAACAAGAGATAGCACATTCAACGCGGCTTCAAGACAAGGAAATGTATCGAAAACAGGCGTGCGTGGACGCGAGCACAGGCGATTATGCTTCAGAAACACAGCGGGTAGGACATGCTTCCGCACAACTCCCAAACATAATCGGTATATGTAGGTTGGGGTACGCTGGTGCTTGATTCATCTATTGCCTAGGCTCAAAATACCAAGGAACACATAGCGTTATCGGTAGGGAGTGTACGATTCGCCTACAACGATATATCTTGAATATATTGGGGTGTAAATAATATTTTTCTTCTCTAACAATAAATATCAGGAACTCATCACCACAGTATCGAAAATGAAGTGCGGGACTGAAGTGTTTGAAGCCACAGGATAATTCGTCTATAAAACGCCAAACAAAATGACACCGAGCTGTTGGAAAAATGCAATGAGAAAACGGGACACCGAGTTTTCATCCATTAAGACCTAGATATAAAACGTACATGTTCCTCTCATGATAAAAGCCGTCGATCGACCACACAAACAGTCGTACATATATTCGGTATGCCGCCGACCTTACGTACTGTCGAACCTTGTCGTACTCTCGTACTCGATTATGAAGTGAATTATTCACTAACAAGCATGAAACTGAGCAACTTTGAAATAACCAGGATAGAAAGCTCATTGTTAAGTTGACAATGGGATCGAATCAGAAATGACCAAACGATGTATGGATATTGGATACGGTTACCATTAACATTTCACAGACCTTCCTTTCAGATTTTTTATTCCAGAAACCCAATCCTCAAATTCGTGATACTAGTGCGCTGGCGATTGTGTGTTAGTTACATAGTGGAATCGCCATGCATTGCACTAGAATTATGTGACAAGAAATGTGCAGCCGCGCTGTTCAAGACCAGTCAAATTGTTACCGAGCAATAAAAGTGCTACTTTGAAGACACATTGCTTGTCACAAAACGCATTTTCATACCTAGAAAAACGGCGCCTGGCGACAGTGGCCATACACGGAATACCAACGACAACCATTTCTCCACCAGGCCCGTCTTCAAAATAAAATCCAGCGGCGGGCGAATTCCTAGCATGCAAACATGCACGAACACGGACTCAATCCATGTTGATATTGATCGAGGAGTACCGTCTTCCATTACTGTTTTCAGCAAACCGATAAAATACGTGGTGAAAACGGGCATCGCACACAACATACGGAGGATCAAATCTGTTTATAAATACTCTATGATTGCAAAGAGCATGCTACAGTCGGCTAACAAAGTCAATACATAGTCAAAGATGAAGACACTAGCCATAAAGGCGTCAAGACAACACAATCAAATGATCAGAAACACCATGACCTTTCAAAGTGAATCACATTCAAGCCAAATCAAGTAACAGCTATCGAGTCAACTGTAAAAAGTTTCGATCAAAGTTCAAAAACTCGTGAGGTCACATCGTACAATACGGACATAACGGCGGTGGTTAAAAAGGGGTTCAACGGAACACCAAAATATTAGTAGAACATCAAAGTGAGCATACAAACATACCTGTTAGGCGACTTGTTGGAAATATTCACACGGATCAAACATGCATACAAAACTTGATATCTATATAATTAAAATACCGCTACTTTTTGTGATAATACATAAGCCCTAGCGGGCTTGAGATACAGAGTTTTTTTTTACAATTTACGCAGCTGAAAACGCCTGCATCCATTACATATTGTAAGACTGTCAATTCGAAGAGCATAACCGCAAAAGTGCGCTACTGTGAAGTAATCAGCACTGATTATCTACCGCATAATCGCCCCAAGCAAGCAAGCGTCAGGGTTCATGCGAAGCATTCCCGGGCTTCGAATAAGCGCAAATATCGTCCGCTCTGCTTCCAAACAGATATCAAACGGATCAATCCCACAGTCACGCGGGGCCAGCTATCATTAGGGATACATTCCATGCCTACGAGTGAAAATCAACATACAGTACAACACAATTACTCGGATCAATGAGTCTCTGCCGCTTCCATGAGTCTGCAAACAAAAAATCCTTGCTACAGATTACGGCTGTCTTTTTGTCCGCTTGTTATATTACGTGGATATCAAACATACATACAATATGGCAGTGGTCGGCAACCGGTGCATCCTGGGGTTGCCATAAGTCACGACATTCAATTTATCACCGGAAAAAAAAACGATACTTTTAGTGTTCCAGGTAGCAACCTTTGCCTATGTTTTGAAGTCGATCTTTCTGCATCGTGTCAGACTTAAACCATTGCGGTAGAATAATCAATAACTGAATAGTTGTGACAATTCTTTGAATTTTGTGATAGTGTGAAAATTAGATTAAGATAGGCCACTGAACCAGCAATTTTTCATGTTTTATTGATGAGTGCTGATCGCACAGGATTGCCATTGCATACAGAAGTGTGTTAGTAGTCACATGGTCAGGTACTCTATCGAGTCTATGAACTGGAAAGGTAATTGAAATTAAAAACAAACACTTTCAAATACCTTTGTATTATTTAGTTTCAGCATTACCCGAAATATTTTTCTCCGTACCGAAAAACAAAATGGGGTCGCATGTCTAAATGCCGATGCCATTTTTCGTTAAATCAGGGTCACTTTTTAAAAAGGTTGCCAACCACTGCAATATGGGAATTCATATGATTGCGGTTATCCCATTTCAAAATATAGAAAGAAAAGCTTCAAGTGGGATCAATTTACCAGCATGAACAATGAACATATTGTTTGATGCGATAATGAAGTTCCATACTCCAAAAACATTATTTAATGTCAACATTAAAACAAAAACGCAGTCGACCAACTTACGCCATGTCATTCCAAACTGTCGCTTCATAACATTCAATCGGCCATTACTCACCATTAAATATATCGTGCACACGCGCGATCACTCGTTTTTGAGCGCGGCCTCCTCGTCCTCATCGTCATAGTTGCGTCTCCTTGTTCCCGTCTCGTCCCCGGTATCCTCATCGTTGTCAGGACCGTCGGACGCATCCTCAGGCTTGCTGGTGACCTGCAGTTCGTGTTGCGCCTCTTCGAAGAATTTGGCAAAGTCGTTCCAATAACGTTCCGGAACTGGATTAGAGAGAGACAGAAAATAGAGATGGTTACACGAGTCAAGAGCATGTTCACCTGGACATAGCGCTAGACAAAGT
>ATSW01012253.1:0-12719 GCA_000444245.1 Botryllus schlosseri | reverse complement strand
GTGAGCTATCCTATGATGATAAGAAATGTAGTATACGGCCTACCAGATTATTTTGCACCCTACTGGAATCTTGCTTGTTATTTTCTGTAGTGAGAATTGTCTGCTTCATTGTTTGATGTATAATTTGCAGGATCGTTCTCACAATGCATACATTATTGCTCGAATGGGTTTAGTTCATTATTTTGTTGCAATTCTATTTCAATTTTATGAGGTTCTCCAGTGCTGGTTGTGATAACCTGCATATGGCCATTGTGGTGAATAATTGGTTTTGAACATGACAGCGTTTCAAGGTCTGTAGTCGCTATACAGCATCGGGCTAAAACCATCATCCCCTTGTTGATAATGTTGCTATTCATGTAAAGAATTTCACTGAGTGCCTAAGCTTGTCACTTAGGGAGCTGTAAGTATGCTACAAAACAATGTGGTGGATTTGCACGAGTTCAATTTTTTATTCTCCTACAGATTATTCCAGCTTCAGGATTTGGATCCAGTAGCCTACAATGTCCTCTGGAACCTATTTCATACACCATACATCTATATGTATTCGAGTGATTTGGTTGGAAACCACTACTACTCCTATTACTAATCGTGTATCACCTTTCAAGAATTTGTCAATGTGGTTAAAACCCCTTTAGAGAAATAGCTTTTCCGCACCTTGACACCGACGAAATCTGGAAACATATCATTCTCTTCGTTTTGTCTATGTAGACTTCTCGATAAAGTTCCGGAGGAATACTTTTTTTGGTTGTGCTGCGCTTGCCGGGTATTCATGGGACTGGGAAGCTCTTCAGCCTTCACTGCCCTTTTCGCTGTGATATTCCAAGAATTTGGCGACCGATCGTTAACCGTTATCGGGATATCGGAGTCGCTGTGCAGCATCGGCGGTATCACCGCGCCGCTGCTAGGCGGTGGCCTGTACAGTGTAAGTTTGTGAATCAATCCCATTTATGTACAGTCGTACACCTTTCTCGTAATCTCTTTTTCTTTCTGTCGTGATTTTAGCTCGGTGGATATTACTTACCATTCGCGGTATTGGGATGTATGACGTTTACCGTTCTGCTTGTTTGCGCTATATTGATACCTCCTGTAAAAGGTTCGTGCATTGTTGATACTAGATGCACGGGTTTTACGATAGTCGTGTGCTAAAATTCGTTCTCTTACACGCATGTCCTGCTGGTCAACCTTGAGGCCAAACAAAGCGCGAAGTAATAGTGGAAAGCAGATTTCAAATGATAAAGTTGCAACAAACACTCAACTTGCTCTCAGGCATTAGTAATTTATGAAGAAAAAAAAAAGATTGAATGCAATCAGCTCTAATGCACCACTTTCTGCACAAAGTTTATTGATTTATATACGTTATACAGGAATAATTCTAAAATATGATTTTATTAGAATACTACAAATCAAAATCACTGTTTTTAGGAATCAACAATTCAAAAAATAGGTTGATTCACTTGGAAACAAAAATAATTAAATTCAAGAAATGTATAATTTCCGAGTAGATTTACAGGAATATGGGAGTTGGAGTTGTGTGAAGAAAATTTCTTGAGTCAGAGTTTCAGTTAGTGGTAAAGTGAACCAACTCCACAGCCCTGCTGCCAACAGGGACTACTTTAACCACCTTGGGTGGTATGGCAGTCGTTCAGTTAGCTTACCAGCTATGTGAACTATGAGTTGCTAATGTTACTGCTACTGTTGTGCAAACAGAAGTGAACCTAAAGTGCTAAAATTATTTCCTATTTACAGTTGATAGGCAACTGAATGCTGTCAGTCCTGCGAGACTGCTTCTAAACCTCCATGGCTTGTTTTCCGCGCTGTATGTCATGATTTGTTTCATCATCTGCTCATTTATAACCGCAAACTATGCTATATTTCTAACGGACTCGGTAAGAGCATTTGTGTGAATATTTACGTAGCTAGGTTGTCGCACTAATTGCTTCATACTTATTTTACAGTTTGGCTTGTCTTCGGTAATGGTCGGTGTGTATTTTCTGGTTTTCAGTATGTTTTATGGGATTTCAACGCCCATATTCGGTCGTTTTGCTGACTCCAGGTATGAATACAGCTTATATTAATCTAATTACTCACACACTCGTTGCCTGTGGAACCAAAAAAGCAATTATACCTTGCTGTCATATCCAACGTAGCACGGACATGACTTTTCGAAAGCAAATTGAAATCCACTGTAATCAATATGGTATATAGTCTAAATCAGTACTTCGCAACCAGTTTGCGGCGCACTCTGATTGCATGTTTTGTTGTACGTCCCACAATGAGATATGACCGAATGTATCAAAAGTAAATTGTTGAGAAAAGAAACAATGTATTGTATACACAGGCAATTTACTTTTAATGCAAAAGTTGAGCTTGCGTATTAGATATTATCAAATCTAGGCTTGACTGATCACAAGCTAACATGCAGTGTAGCTACAGTTGAGAACCTGAACTCACAAAGGTAGGCGTAGTGGTGAATAGCAAGAGAAATTTCATGGCGCCCTGCAACCCTATGGTCGTTACCCGCTGGTTGGGAAGCGCTTGGCCTAGGCATAATTGGTTTGTTATTACCAAAATAATACTACACATTGTTTTAATGCGAAATAAGAAGCTTTTTTTCACAAATTGCAATAGCTTCGGAGAATCTGATGAAACTACAAATAAATTAAGCATTTTTCGTGTTTAATATATGGAAAAGAATCTGTTTATACATCACTTCGTCATTTAGGAATATTATTTTGTCTTTACATTTTGCTCATTTCTGTAGTTTTAGTGCTGATAAGCTTACTAAAACATTTAATATAGGCTATTCCTTGAGATAAAATGCAACCTATCTTAAAATTTAGAGGGTACCAAAATTACATAAATTCGCCTATATCTCAAGAACTGAAGCCAATTTGCAAAAAACTGATGGTATTTTTTAGCTTTGCACCACTTATATACTCCAACTGTTCTTACCTTACCTCAATTGAACCATTAGCATTGCTTCAGAGATATCGGAGCTCACATCATGACGGGCTGTTGCTTCCTATTCGGTATCACCCTGACATTGTTCTGCCCTGCCGACGTGTGGATGTCCTGGTTCGGTTGGAATCATCCTCGCAAGTGGCTGGTCCTCATGAGTTCAGCTCTTTCCGGGATATTCATCGGTGGAATGGTCATGCCCACGTTTGGGGAGATGATCATAGCGGCCAAGTAAGTCACTAGGCTGTAATTTTCAAACTTCAATCGATGGCGTATGCGAAACGAAGGATCTGAAGTTGACGGTGCTCTATTGTCAGTACCGATAAATTCAGACAGAGTTTATCTCTCACTGCTGAACTCAAAAATCATAACAATTAATACTCAATTAAGATTGTGCTCTGCCCTAATCTGTACTAAACCTTTGTATATGGTTACTATATATGACCAATTCTACAGAACAAAATAACAATATTCAATCAATTCCAGACAGATGAAGCTCCAGGAGAATGAACTGGCTCAGTACGGCATGGTATCTGGTCTTTGGAACACAATGTTCTCTGCTGGTGACATCCTGGGGCCAACGATGGGTGGCGCGATAGCAGCGAAATATAGTTTCAACAACACATTAGCGATATTTGGATTGTGTGCTTCAGCCCTAGTGAGTAGATCATACTTTTTGAATGCTTAGTAGTATGATAGCAGGGAAATCGAGTGCCTGCCAGATCAGATTCTTAGCAAACGTTTTCCTTTTCATCTTTCAAGTACCGGACATAACCATCGTAGTTTGAAACGTTCCTTTCAATTCAATTCCAATGCTGGCAAATAACATTTTGATAACTTCCCATCAATATGAAACAGCACAACCCTTGATAAATCTGTCATTACTGCCAGTCAGTTGCCTTACTTGGAATGATGATGCGATCCACCCACGCCATGTGTCTTATAAAAAGCCTAGAAGTGGGCCGTGCTACAAGTCAGTAAATACGGACTAAAAAATAGAGCGTATCTGCCTGGTGTAAAATGACCAATGACCATGTAGTCGAAACACCATGAATATCAAGCAGACAACAAACAAACATTTCAAGTACAATTCTACGGTATTTTTAGTTTGCCATTTCCATTCAAAAAGACACAGTATGGAATCCTACAATTTTTTTCATGAACAGCACTATTCACATCGGAACACATGTCGTAGTCATGTCGTTATTATAATGTTGTAGAATCAAATCTTTTTAGGTACACAAACACATTTGACTACTATACACTGCAATTTTTCACATCATTAACTGTTCACCTGTCTGTTTGGTATTCAAATTTCACCAAGAACATAACAATTGTCGATATGCTACAATGATAACACGCTGATGTTGTTGCCAGGCAATATCAAAGGCCGTCCATCTGGTGTACCTTGGCTGTAAGCGGACTAAAAATGAACACTCCTCCGACAATGATGAATGTAGCGATTATGACGATGAAAGAGAAGCATTATTGGGGAACAATCAAACGTCTATACAAACTTGATTTTCATGTAGCACCTTGCGATTGGCTGATTGATTCAGCATTTTCACATGATATTATATTTCTAAACACGAGACGAAATGTTCGTACGTGTGAATTATGGAGCCTTGCATTGTGGCAAAGTGTTTTTGTCTTAGTTAGGCAGTGAGTTCTTTCCTTAACGGGATGTTGCTATAAAACCGAATCTCAACTATTATTACCAGTGTCGCAAACGGGTTTTCTTCTTTAAAAGCAGAAGTCAGCCCCCAGCAAAGGGAATTACTGGGAGAAGCAGATGCGGCTGTATACTCAGTAGATCAGTTCTCATCTATATAACTATCAATCTATAATCCGCCGCACACGACGTTGAATTTTTACAGCAGTATGAAGGATACTGTTACGGAGAGCAATCTTTAGTTGTAACGAAGAGGACCAAACAAAGTACAAATTGCAACTTCCTTTCGGAAGGAATGTTCCTAAAGATGTAATCCAGGTATGTATAGCTTGACAAAATGTAGCATACTCTTTACATAATAATGCTGATATTTTAAACTTTCTTTGTTATTGGTAGTTTCTAGACATCAATACTCTTTAGATCACAGCCAAACGACCCATGGCACTCAGCTTGTGAGGGCTCTGACTGACCCGAGTGTCAAAATTTTGTATTTAGGTATGTTATTAAGCCGTGTCTTAGTTACCCCCGGCTCTTTTTTCGCTCTCTACCAAGGCAATATATGTCTATTCAATAGCTATGATTATGAGTGAAAATTTTGCAGTGGTATTATATTTACAAATTTGTATGGGCTTTTCTTAGATGGGGGTCTAAGCTATTCCGATGCATGTATTGATGGACATTTTATAATAGTGTAGTTACGGCCATAGTTTCAGCTTACAGCAGCATGCCCTCCGTGTTTTAGGAATCACCACGTGTTTAGAAATATTTAGGGTTCAAGATGATCGAAATCCGATGTGGAATTGTGCTAATGCTCTTGGCACTTATCAACATGATGTGACTTTCAATATTTGCCCACTTTTCCCTGTTATAGTGAGTAGCCGTGTCTTCAAGGATTAGGCTACTAGAGAGTTGACATCTTAAAGCATGAGGTACAGTAGTAGCAACTAACAACTGAGATATTAATTTGTGTACACAAGAAATGTAACACAGTTTTGCATGATGTAATTGTCAGAAATGATTGGTTAGCATCATATCGTTCGCCAATAGCTTCGAAAACATATAGTGTATTCCAATGACAATGACATGATAGATGATACTGCAACAAAGAAGCGCAATCTCAAATGGCGGTAAAATTTACATTCTCGGGAGTCTTGAACATAAATTTCTCAGGAGCAGGATAAGCACTTGACCGAGCTTCAAAAGAATTTGATAGTCACTGCATTTCCAATGTCAAGGATATTTGGTTTCAACTTGCAGTCTGGTTAGTTGCAATCTCATTCCAGCTGCAGTGCTGGTGTATGTGTATTGTGGGAACTTGCAAGTCTCTTATCACCAGATTACTTCATGAAAGTCCCCAGATATTCGATCAGCATACCTGATTGTTCATGGAATAATAGTAAGTAGATCCGATTCAAATAAAATAAGTAACACCAACGCGACCTCGTCCTATCTAGCATGTTGTTTTATGTTCTTTTGTTCTGATTAGAATAGTTGGTTTTTGTAGAGTTCGGTTGGGGTAGTGGCATACCTCGCTAGGTCGATTTTAGGAATACATGCACTGCCATTTTCGAATTTCCCCAACATAATTAATTGTAATCTACCAGTTGTGAGTAGCCAGTGGCTCAGGACTACTTGAAATTGCATTTAATCGTTTTGTTACTGTTTCTAAACTTGAACTTTAATTCTGATGATAATATGGAATGTGCCTTTGCGGTTGAACCTTCACAAAAACCTTTAGGCCTGTATGTATAGCTGTATAAGTTTGTAGTGATAAATAAACTTACACTGACAGACAGCAAGTGTATTGAAATCATAATTCACTTTACCTGCACACAATATTGCCGTATGATAACAGTTTTATTTTGTAGTGGATTTATGCAGAATGTATCTTCACATCAGTATAGAATACCGACCGAAAGTCAATATGGTCAACTTTGCAAGAATAATGCTGTTGATTTATTAGTCGTTCTATGCAACTGTTTTGTTTCCAATTTATCGGTTATTTTGCTATCTTTCTAGATCCGCATTGTTTTGTGCAGTTATTCGTATCTTCAGTTTCCAGTCTTATATCAATTTCAAAATGGTTTTGTTCGAAGTTTTATAACTACATACAAATAAAGTGTACCTTCACGTTAAGTTATAGTTCTGATTTTGACCATTTGCTCATCACTGTTTCTTGGTTCCACTGATTTGTTTTTAAGAGAGAATAGCTCTCTGTCAATGAATCGAATTATCATGCTTAGTATTCTGTGTGTTTACTGTTTTGCAATGCAAATGTTGATCAAAGCTTGGTTAAGGACTTGAAGTTGCACGTTTTCCCTAGCATGCCTTTCACACTTCTTTGACAAAAATGTACGCCCATCAACAACATCAGGCTGCTTGTGATAAAAGGCTCATTGAAAGTTCTTTGTATTCTTCAAACTTTCCGATTGACCCTCTTCAGCAAGAATCATTAATGTAAATGCTAATGATGTGATTAAACGAAGTAGTGAAATATACGGTGTCTGATTACTGAATGTGGAGTCATAACATGTTACACATCACTACTCAATGTTATCATTTGTATTTCCATTTGTATTACTTCCTGACAAGAGTCAATTGTATAGCTGTTGGAAAAGTATATTGCGGTGGCCGGTGACCATTTTACTACAAGTCACCTTCCAGTTCTTTACTACAAATAAGCCTATATTTGAAATGAGTAGACAAATTACTTAGTCGCTTGCGATTAATGAATTGCTATTTTCGTGTGCAGTCATCTTTTGGTAAAAGGAATGCATCGATTCCTCATAGTAGATTGCAATTAGTATTCGCAAAACCAAGATGACCCTTGTCATGCATGTCTTTTGCTTTATTGAAACACTTTTCATTCTCAGTTATTGCCTCATGTATTTACTTTTGATGCTGTAGCTATTCAAAATCTCTGATGCAATGGATGATCTTCAATCAAGCAATCAAACTAGACTCAGCCGCTCTTGCAATCCGCCCAGTTATATCCATCAGCACAGATCGCGGCTCAGGGAAAGTGCAGTTTCGGAATGCGAAGGCAAACGTGGATATGATACTTTTGCCGAGTTTCCAGGCAACTCGCCGGGGACGCGGTCCAGGTCTGTCTCCGTGACGTTTGCCACATACGGTCCGAGAGCTTTGAAACGGATGTCGTTGGCTTTACCAACGAAAGGGTTTGACCCGTCAGCACTCCAACGCATTCATGATCCGGCAGACAGACACTCTTGTTCTACTGATGATTCTGCCTCAGTTGATGAGGTATGATATATTTTGCTTGCAGTCTAGTTCTACGGGAACACTGAATAGTTAAAGAGGTGCTATTATATCTCCTTTGAAATCTGTTAAATTACAATTAGCATATTGATAGACTGCACATTGCACATTAATCCTTTCACTGCAAGTCGCAGCTTGGGGCAATCTTATTCTATGTATGATCACACCAGTCACACGATGTATATGATTCCTTGCCGAGTAAAAGCATAGTACTGACGGATTTGCAACGATGACTAAGAGAATAATGAATACAGCAACTGTTTCATTTAACTCACACGATAGTGAACTTGACGACTTGAAATCTGGCACCTGCAGTATAATTATACGTTTTTACACCAAGTTCTTTCTGAAGAAATAGCCCTCAAATTTTTACTGCTAAACAACAATGTACTACAAGGATAACGGGGCTGATAAGAGTTGCATGGCTGCAATAACTGGTTTCATTAGCTAAGACCAAGACATGTTTACACTCTTCCAGGAATCTGATTCGGAAAAAAGATACTGGGGTTTCACACGGGCTCAATGCAAATGTGCCGTGGCACTTGCCTTTCTGTCTATTGTAGACACCATGGGGTTTGGAATATTTTCACCTTTCTTTCCAATTGTGGTGAGTCTTAAAATCATCATCAGAATTATAGACTGATGTAAACTAAGCTGCCTTTAGTATTTGGTTCCAAACATTAAATTAGTAAAATAGCATAAGACACAATGATAATCTACTACTCATGGTTGACAGTAATGAGCATATTATACTATCCTCCATGCTCTGTGATTTTAAACTCGAAGCCTGTACGCAACGAATGTGTGTGTGTGATTTTCCCGTATCCGCAGAATAACATAGATTCTATTCTAGGCGCAAGAAAAGAACATGTCCGAAGTACAAATTGGTTTCATATTCGCATCCTTCTCAATGGCGGGGATATTCGGTTCTATATTTACAGGTTCTCTGGTAAGCTCTGTGTTCTGATTAGTTTTATCAAGCAAGCAGTGCTTGAAATCGTTTCGCCCGTTCAAGGCGTTTCTTTGAACTTTGCAGCTTGTGCAAGTGGGTCCCAAATTTATAATTCTGGCCGGAATGTTCTGGTGCGCTGGTGCAACAATTTGTTTCGGGTGAGCTATGGTGAAGTCTGCGGTGATTTTATGCATTCCTACAGCATTAAGAAAAGTTTACTTATATAGTAAGAAACATTATGTGCATGATCTTTCTTATAATTTAGTTCAGTTCATTATGTCGTTAAGGTGAAATCACAGTTGTTTTTTCAAGTATACGTGGGTCTCTAGTGGTGACTGTGATTCCTACTTTTGACCAAAAACAATTTGCATTTGAACCTTGACAGCCTTTTAGTTTGCGGCCCCATAATTTTCAAAATTATTTGTGGTTTGAGAACTGTCCGGTGAGCACTGAAAGCTGTATAAATCATTCGATTTGTTTAAAACTGTGGGGCTTAGAATTTTTATATTTGTTTAGTAGAATTTCTTATACATGTCTAAACTGCAGAAGTTGAATTTCTTATCTCTGTCAAAACTTCTGGAGAAATTCCTTGCAAATCTTACGTTAACAAAATTAGTATTGTAACTGTGTTTTTACAAACACTGTTGTATTCTCTGGGCTGTTTAGATTTCTTGATCAAGTTCCGGAAGAATACTTCTTTTGGTTGTGCTGCGCTTGCCGGGTATTCATGGGAGTTGGAAGTTCCTCGGCCTTCACTGCCCTTTTCGCTGTGATCTTTCAAGAATTTGGCGACCGCTCTCTAACAGTTATCGGGATATCTGAGTCGCTGTGCAGCATTGGCGGTATCACAGCGCCCTTATTGGGTGGTGGCCTGTACAGTGTAAGTTAGTGAAATTATTCCATTACACATTCCTGATGACACTGTTTTATATTCTAGCTGGGCGGATTTTACTTGCCATTTGCGGTATTGGGTTCTCTATCACTGCTTGTTGTACTTGTATGCGCATTATTGTTACCTTCCGTGAAAGGTTAGTGTATAAGCTGATATTGTTTTGCACAATTTACATGGTGGTTGTGTTACTAGTGTCGCTTTGTACCAGTGACAAGAACCTGAAGTAAAAATATGGTGGTATGGAAAGTAATCAGTAGGCTTGACAGGAAATAACGGAAGAAACTTTAAACAAGCCTTTTACCATAGTTGTAACCAAGTCACAAGTCAATCTCCCTTTTATAGCTTTGACTCGAGTCATTTTGTATTCACCATCGAGTCATAGTATTGAGACTCGAACCACAGTCCAAGCTATAGTGTTCACTGTTCAGGTGATGTTCATCTCACTTTTTTACAACTCTTGGGTTATGTCGAATGCCGCATATGTCATAATATACTAATTTATCTCACTTTTAAGCTGCTTATACAGCTAAAAGACCCTACAAGCAAGAAAGGTTATCAAAATATATCACTTGCATCAAGTACAAGTCGAGACATTTTCTATATTTAAGAAAATGAGACGAGTCCAATTACCAATAAATTGCAGCTAGAGTCATTAGAACCCTGCCTTCTACCCACAGGCCTTCACAGCCTGGCGAATTACTAACATGAGTTTCTATTTGCAGTCGATAGGCAACTCAATGCTGTCAGCCCGGCTTGGCTGCTTCTTAACTTTCACGGCTTATTTGCTTCCCTGTATGTGATGCTTTGTTTCTTGATCAGCTCGTTCTTAACTGCAAACTTTGCCATATTTCTGACCGACTCGGTAAGAACGTTTGCTTCAACATTGAGCTTGGTGGATTTACTGATTGCTTCATGCTGATTTTACAGTTTAATTTGTCGTCGGTGATGGTCGGTGTGTACTTTCTGATATTCAGCTTATTATACGGTATTGCCACACCCATATTTGGACATTTCGCTGACTCCAGGTATGAAATTGATATATCCTACTTATCGCAATCAATTGTTTATAAGAGTTGACTAAGAACATGTTGATTTTTGTGCTTTTTCTGCGTTCTATAGCTCGCATTGCTCGAAGTAACAATGTTTGTCTTGACTTTGGGAAGAGAGGTTCACTGTACCATTCAAGACTTATTCCTTGCAAAAAATCTTGTATAAACTATTGGCAAATTCATGTTTTACAATCAATTGCAGTATCATATCAGCTGACGGATGAAGTACGCAAAGAATGCTGTTACTCGATGTCACAGTTTCATCCGCTTACTTCCCATTCATATCAGGAGACTACTGAAATTTCTCATTGGCCACAATTTAAAATATGAATTTGCTGGATAGTAATATATATTTAATGAGTTCATGACATTCTGAAAACTGTGACTTCTGTTTTTATCTGCTATGCATAGAGATTCACACCTTGAAATAATTTACCTCTGCTTAGAGATATCGGCGCTCACATCATGACGGGGTGTTGCTTCATACTGGGCATTGTTCTGACACTGTACTGCCCGGCTGACGTTTGGATGTCCTGGTTTGGCTGGGATCACCCACGCAAGTGGCTGGTCATCGCGTCTTCGGCTATTTCCGGGATATGCATCGGAGGAATGATCATGCCCACCTTTGGAGAGATGATAATAGCAGCTAAGTGAGTGGTTTTGCTATAATTTTCGAACTTCAATAAATGACACGTGAAACTAAGAGTTTGATAGTTTTCATACTTTGCTGATCCAAGCAAGTTATATAAAGCTATGTCTTTTTTACTCTCCAAACGCTAGTCCTTGTCGTTCTACGAAAGCCAACTAAATCAGGGTGGAAAAGCACTGTTTTTGTATGTGATTCTTGACAAATCGCTTCTACCCTTGGAAATTTATCGTACTTATTATGATCAGTGTGAAAGAATGTTTATTGTTATGGATGTGTCTCCCCTGTCTTTTGTCAATGCTTGCAATCACCATTCACCAGAGGTGGTCAAAGTAGTGGCGTTGGTACCCACGTAAAAATAGCATTAATGCAGTAAATTTCTTCTTATTTAAAAATTAGTGATTTTAAAGATTTGTCAACACTACTTCAAGTAGACATAGAAAATGAAGGTCTGTAAATAACTCGAGCAGTTTCAAAATACAAACTGACCATCCGTCAATGACACAAGCTCTAATGTGAGAATGCATGTGAAGTGTTGTTGGCATGGTGGTTTACCATCCTTGGAGCCATTCCCATTAGCAGAATTATTTCACCCGCGAGCAAATAGGTCCAATATAAAGTAAAATAGTTTTCAAAGATCGCACCTTCTTGTTGGGCTATTTATGATTTTGTACTGTCAAGTTGTTAGTGCTTTTGTGATGATTAATGAAGACACGTCACCTCGCACTAGAACTGAGCAAGGCACCCATTTTCAGTCATATGCAAGACAATTTTCATCAGAAGCAGATATTTCTTCTGTAAATTTGTCTTATCTTCCTTAACTCTTACCTGCAATTGGTATGTGCGACCCATTCATATTATTATTCAATCAAATTCCAGACAGATGAAGCTCCAGGAGAACGAGCTCGCGCAGTACGGCATGGTGTCAGGTCTCTGGAATACAATGTTTTCTGTCGGCGACATCCTTGGACCGACGATGGGGGGAGCGTTGGTCGCAAAATTTAGTTTCAACAACGCCTTAGCGATGTTGGGATTGTTTGCTTCGACCCTAGTGAGTATATCACTCTGCATAGCTTTTGAATACTTTGTAAAATAAAAGCCATGAATCCATTTTCCAACAAATCCGATTTTTGCTAAAACGTTAGATTTTTTGTTTTGGTGTCCAACAGCTGTTTGCACTTGTGGTCTGTACTTTTTATGACTAATGTAATTGTAACAACGGCTCATCAGTAGGGCAATTTTTTTTACCTAAAAACGGCAGATTTTGATCT